>JAXGGA010002019.1:0-133480 GCA_038373865.1 Uloborus plumipes | reverse complement strand
GTTCAAGATTACATCTGTATAACAAATTTTCAATCTAAACTCATACCGTTAGAACATTTTTCTTTTTGTTATTTTAGTTTTGTTATTAAATATCACATGGCATACATAGAGAAAAATAAAACCTAAAAGAAAAACAAGTAATGTGAGGGCAAAAAACTGAATAATAATAATACGAAACATCACAGGCATTTGAGCTTATAAACGCAATGTTTCTAAGGTCCTATTAAAAGCAAAAACACAGAAAGCATTTATTACGTAAAGTCTGGCAGCTTAAAAAGAAAGTAATCGATACAGAACCATTAAGTAAAACATCCAAGAAGTAATAAGCATCTAATGTCCCGCAATATTGATTCAAGTTTCTGAACGCCACAAAAATAATACAAATTGCAGGTTATTTTGAAGATTTATTGAGATGAAACAACAATTTATTATTGAAAGTCATAATAAGGAGAAATTATTTGTTTTATATGGCTTTATAGGAGTCGATTTTTAGACTCCTGGGAAAATTCTAGCTTTGTCTACTTTTGATATTTTTATTGATTTCCTTTTTTCAGAAGGAACTTTCTATTCGTAGTTACTATTTTTCTTTTATACCAACATTTCATCTTTTGATTCATTCAGAACTGAGATTTATTAAACTTTTGTTTGAATCAAAAAAAAAAAAAAAAAAAAAGACCGACTAAAAAAATCTATAATAATAAACTTAAAAAATATATGTGACTTAAAAAATTTGACATAATTTTCATTCGACTAAACAAGAATTTAATAAAACTTAATAGTCCAAAAACTCGTTGATAATAAAGGGGCGATAAGTTCCAATCTTATCTTTTGCACAGTCCCTTAAAGTTTTGAACTTGAATATATATCCGTGAGTTTCAGTGGCAAAAATGTTTCAAAATTTTTGCGAAGGAGAAATTTTTCAATGGAGAATATCTCCCTGAATAATTGTAAGGAAATTTGGACCGTATAAAAAGTCAGATTTTGTAATTAGTCACTAAATATTTCATTCGCTTCAGACTTTTAATACCCGAACTCTGCATCTCGTTTTGAACATTTTTGTAATTGGTAGTATGTGTCAAGGACGAATGAAGGTCTTGCGGGTAAAACGGGAACACCCTGTGCAGTCGATAAAATTGCTTTAATAACCTTTAGTTAGAAGGAATAACATAGCTATACTCATTACAATAACATTGAAACAGCCACACTAGATTGAGCACACCTGAGATTTGCTTCAAAATTTTCGAGTTGTACCGTACCAAGTGCGTTTGCTCGTTCTTGCTCAAATTTCACATTAGCTACCAGTTTTTTTTGGCTCCCTTTGCTCATTAAGAGGATTTCTACCTCAAGCGCGTTTAATTCCTATTCCACGCTGATAAGTGCCAAAAAGCACGAAACTGCATTCCATGAATGGAATAAACGAGTTGGTAGTGTACGTTAGTGGTACGTACACGAGGTTGGTTTTTGCAGTTTTCATTCCGTAACCTATACGGAAGCACGGTAACGAAATATATACAAAAAAATCTTTAAAGTTCTGAGATACTCAAGTACGTATTACTAGTACTCTACTAAATGAGGGAAAAGACTTTTTCCCAATGAAAAAAAAATTCTAGGACACGTTTTGATAATATAAAAATTCTTACAATAGTTAAACTTTGCGTTAAGAAGAACTTTTAAATGTGTGTGTAATACTCTATTTTAAACTTTTATGAACGAGCATTAGAAAAAGTTAACTGATGTTTATGTTTTAGATTCCTGGTAGCAAAACTTTGGAAGTATAATGAGAAAAGTATTGGCAACTTTAACAGATGCAAAACTTTTAAAATTCTTTGCTCTTTTCTTTCAAGAAAGTTTAATCTCACAAAATTGGGAAAAGATCTGTACCATTCAGCACTTGAAATTAAAGTTTTGGTAACAAAGATAATGTTAATTTAGTTTAGTTAAAATTACTTACTCAATTATTAAATTATTACAAAAATTTATTAAAATGTGTGATGTAAGGAAAGTTTTTGAGAGCACATGTGTGAATTGCTTGCGAACTTGAACATACAAAATAAGTTATAAGTGCAATAATATTTTAAGATATGTAATTTAATTATATGATCCAACAAAAGGACACGATTAGCCCAGAGAATTACTTGAAAGATGTAATTACAAAAAGTAATACTAAGCGCAGAAGATATAAAGCAATACAGTTGCAATACAGAATTAAAAATAGGATGTTGCATCATTATATAGTTAAACCAAGATTGCATTAGGGTTGGTTAGGGTAAGTGGGCCCCCTTTTTAGAAAAGTTCGTTTTTAAAGCCTTATACAAAAGTTTTAAAGCAAAACACCATAAATGTTTTGACTTATTTTATCTTGGGCATTATTAGTAAGCACAAGTTCAGCATTATTTCCTAAAAAATGCTTTAAATATTTTTAACTACATTATACTTTACAAAATGGCGAGGGTGGTTCACTTACCCCTTCCTAAGGGGTAAGTGGGCTACCCTCCATTTATTTATATTTTAAGTGAGCATTTCTAAAAAAAGGGTTTGCGGGTTCTATCTAATAAAGTATGTAACATTTTAGTAGGGAAAATTTTTCTGTAAATGTATCCATTAATGAGATATCTACTTACATTTAAATGTGTATGATAGAAAATTATAAAGCGGAATGCAAAACAATTGTATTCCGCAAAACAATTGTGTCTGTGAAATTCATAAAAAGCAGTTAGGCGTATTTTTTGCTTTTACATATAAATTCATGTTAAATAAACATAATGGAGCCGATTAAGATTTTGGTAAAATGGAAAAAATTATATGTTGAAAAAACAAGAAGTTCTGTCAAGAACTAAACGAGCCTACTTTCCCGTACATCGACATTCTAGCATCTGATCAATATTCTCTTGAATATCTGAAACTGAAAATTATGTCAAACATACCTTTATGGCACTTGATTGCTGATTTCTAAAAGCAAAATATACCCCTCTCATCAGATGAAATGGACACGTAAAAATTAAATAAACGAGAAAATAAAGTTTTGTCGCACCTTTTAAAGAATGTAACTGTTACAGTTCTTCTGTAGAGAAATTCCACAATCGTTTTCAAAAGAAAAAAAATTAATAAATAAAATAAAAGAACATCAAAACACATTTTATCAAAGAAAGAAAAAAAAAACCTCGTTCGTTAATAAAATGTCTCGAATTTTATTTTTAATCCGGTGCCAGTTGTTAAATATAAATAAAGAAAATGCTCTCGTGAATGAAAAATTTTTGTAAACAAAAAAAAATCGTCTGCCAAAAAATAAATAAATAAATAAATAAACAAAAAATCGTCTGCCCAGTCAGTCATTTTTTCTGAGCCTGCATTTCCGCCATGTTTGCGGAGTCGGAGTCGGAATCCGAGTCCTCACACAAGATTTTTCAGAAAAGTACTTTACATACATTTTTTATTAAAACCATTTTCTTACAAAGTTAGTTTGAAGGAAATCGGCCTTCAAGTTCAGAATCAACATTCAATTTAAATTTCCAAGTAGGAGCTCATGTTAAAAAATTTTCTGAACGGTTCATCATTGAACAAAAAATGGTTCAAATTGAAAAGTGAAATATGGGAATGAGTCTCTCCGAGATCTTTTGAACAAAAAAAAGTTTATTCAATTCGGACGGTTCACTTAAAAGTTATTAGGTGGGGAAAGGTTGCTTGACGGTTCAATGTTGAATCAGAAATGTTCAAATTAAAAATTTAAATACGGTAATAAAGTATCCTTGCCGAGATTCTTCGAACAAAAAAAAGTTTGTTTAAATCGGACTGTTCACTCAAAAGTTATTAGGGGTGGCAGCTTGTTTGAATGGTTTAATGTTGAACGAAAAATTGTTCAAATCGAAACTGTAGATACGGGAATGAAGTATCCTTGAAAAGATCTTTCGAACAAAAAAAGTTTGTTCAAATCGGACTGTTAACTAAAAAGTTAGTATCGCGGGACAGGTTGTTTGAACGGCTCAAAGTTGAACCAAAATTTGTTCAAATCGAAAATTCAAATATGAGAATGAGCTGTACTCGCCGAGATCTTTCCAACAAAAAAAAAATTCGTTCAAATCGGAATGTTCATTCAAAAGTTATTAGGGGGGGGGGGGGACAGACCGACCGACCAACACACAAATTCCCCATCTCAATACCCTACTTTCAAATTTTTAATTTTTCGATATTTATTTCACATTTTTTTTTCTTTCTGACTTTGTTTTGGACTTGGCGATATTTTTTGAACTTGGCGATATTTTTTGGACTTGGCGATATTTTTTAGATGCATTAAGCCACTTTTAATACTTTTTTTGTCTCTTTTATTTTTAACGGGAAAGTAGGCTAAAAATGAAAACACTTAATAGCAGCGTCTATTTGGCAGCGTCTAAGTTTTCTGAGGAAGAAGCATGTATTTTTTTCTAAAATTAGAACTCCATAATACTTTATAATTTTCTTTGATGCAAGTTTCCCAAATACATATTTACCAGCTTTTGCAATTTTTGTAGCTGAACCATCAATTTCTTCTAGGTCCCCATAATTATCTTTCCTTTCATTGTAAACATTGCTTCATCACAACTGCTTTTCATTTTGAAATCATCATTATTATGAGGGGGCCCACTTAACCTAATAGAGAAAAATCACTGGGTAAGTGGGACCCCTCCCCAGAAACACTTATTAATAATACTTTGCACAAAAATTCTTATTGCAATGTGTATTTTAGGTTAAACTGTACAAGAAAAGTTGATGAACATAGAAAAAATAATAAAACTAACATTGAAGCACTTTTTTGAAAAATGTTGCTTGAACTCGCAAAAAAATTTTTTTGAGAAATTTTTTTGACATCAATTATATCACCCAAAAAAAAGTTACATGAAACCCAAATATAGGCAAAAGCAATCACTGCGATGAAATATGATATGATCAGTGCAAAAAAAAATATAAAAAACATATGCGCATTTCAGATTTAAGGGGGGTGTCCCACTTACCCGAACCAACCCTATTCTATGGTTAGTACTCTTGTAGCCATGATTTCGTTATTATTGTATCGTCATTTTATGGTGCATTTTTCAGTTCAAATCGTAAAATAAAAATGTATTTAATGAAAGCTAATCCTTTTATCGGCAACTCCTTACAACGAAAAACATTTAATTAATGTTCGTTTTAGAGATTTTACAAACAACACCAGGAAGCGTAATGATGATGACAATATCCTGAGGGTTAGTACAAGTACCATTATATGCGCCATACTTCTCGTTGGAGGATATGACATAAATCTGTACCTCAGAACCAGACTAACGTAAGTCCATTTTCGTCATTTTTCAGTAGAGGGGAAAAACGATGTATTCGACAATCGTTTTTCCCCTCTACCGAAAAATGACGAAAATGGACTTACGTTAGTCTGGTTCTGAGGTACAGAAATGAATGGCTTCAAAACAACTGCTCAGTTGTGAGGGGAATAATTTAAGCACAAACATGAGAAAAAAATATTGTATACCTAGAAACTATTGTGATGTCTATGAGACTTAAAATTTACAGGTCACAAAATGTAGGAATTTCGTCGTCCCACAGGAATAACGCTGTGACATATTTTGAAAATGTTTTTTTTTGTCTTAACTAACGTTGCTGCGTCAATTTTGAAATAATTTGAAGATGTCAATGTAACATTACTTTGGGACGCTACCGCCAATCTCTGTTATAAGGAACTGCTACATGTTAATCACTTTGCAGAGGGGACTTGTGACCGTTACGCGACAGGGACTTATGTCGACGTCACGCATTTTTTACATATGTTTCACATTATGATTAGTGTCTCACTGTGTTTCAAGGAGCATGTTCATCATTGAATAAAGATTTGTGTTTCAGGATGTAGGCAGACTGAATGAAATGAAACTTCGAGAGTAGTCAGATTCTTCAATTAAAATTTTCCGTTATTGATGATGAAATAAAATGAATTTCTTTATTTAAAAAAACTATCTTCGTAATTTATCATTCTAGTTGAATCTGAGCAGAACTTCTGCTCTCTTTTGAGGCTACCTTGTATGCACAACTTCTTGCTGTCCTGCTTAATTCTGGAGTTGCAAGCATCATTAAGAAGCCAAAGGTGCTTTTGCAGGCGATAGTTATAGTGCCGCCTTAGTAAAACAGCCAAGCACTTTGCATTGCAACGCGTATCATTCATTTTAATTTGCCCATGACAGTTATACCTTTTCAAAGGCATTCCCGTCATATCGAATTTTCCATGCGGCCGGGGGGGGGGGGTGGCAAAGGGTTATATTAGAGATGGAACGAAGCTTCGGCCGAGCCGAAGCTTCGGCCATTTTGCCGAAGCTTCGGTCTGGCCGAAGCATGAGTTATGATTCGGCCGCTTCGGCTGCTTCGGCCTGAAATTTATGCAGCAAATTTTCTGTTACAATCTATATACATAAAAGACTACTTTTGAAAACGTATGTCCGGGGTAATCTTCCAAACTACTGAACCGATTTTAACCATTTTTTCACCGTAGATAGCTGCAGTAACAGGGAGCAGGATAAGATATAATTTATTTCTAAAAAGCTTAGTTTAAAAAAGTTATTATGGAAAACAGTTAATTTTATGTCATTTCCCCATTAAATGATTAAATTTTCAACCCATTGTTGCAAAAATTTGGTGCCATGCAGCAACAATATTGATTGTAATCATATTGAAAATTTTGAACCAAGGCTTCTCTGGAGTAAGTATGGAATTTATTGCCTTCTAATGATTTTTATATTTATCTGAGCCAACAATCGCTAACGGGTGAAATAAAAAAAAAATTGATTTTGGCAATAGTTAGAGACTAGAAAGTGTTTATAGTCAAAAAAATTTCTAAATTAGGTACATAAGATGTTTTCACCTCACCAATGTTGTCACGAGGATAGAAACTAATAATGGGACTTATTTAACGAGCAATATTTAGAAATGGTTAATTTCAGTGCGATTGATACTGTAAATATATATTTATTTCAATATACCAATCTTATAACATTTCCTATTTACTCAAACATTATTTGTAGCTTGCTATTTTTTTTTTTGGCTTGCATTATTTTTTTTATAGTTTATCCATAACATAGCCATTGTTTACAGAAGTATCCATTATGTTTATAGATATGCACTTTAGTGTTGGGAAATTTATGAATGAGTTTCACTAAACCACCTACACCCACAGAAACCCGGGCAGGGCCGGGTACCAGGCTAGTTATTATCATATAAGATAGTCTTTTCAACTCAAAATTCTTCCTCATGATAAAGCATAATAGAAATTTATATTCAATTAAAAATATGTGCGTATTGAACATTTGAAGCCAGAATGCATTCAATAATTAATAAAATATTTATTAACAATATGTTCGTTTAAATATTACATTTCGTTATATTTGTTCAAAAAAACTTTAGTTTTAAAATAATAGCTATATAAATATTCTGCATTGAGTATTTTTCAATGATTTCTAGCTTTGAAACTTTGAACAATGGTAATGGTTCTTATGTGTACAAGGGCAGATGTGCAACTATTATGCATCCTGAAATACTTTTTTTTTTTAATTTTATATTTTTTGAAATTTATAGGTACACAATTTCAGTTTTTTTAAAGAGATGCATTAATCTATCAACATATATTAACTTATTATGTATTTCATTGATCAAGATTCTAAACAACAAAATCAGGATATAGTAAAACAAATAAGTAATAGTTAATACATAACCTAAAGCTGCATCTTATTTATTTATTTTTGTATAAATCAAAATATGAGGAAGTGGTCCAGTCTATTAGTAGCACACATCCACCCAAGATCCGCATTTTTTTAAGTATTTATAATTATAAAAGAATCAATTCTGATTAGTTGATTAACTTTAAAAAAGATTCGTTATTTATTCTTGAATTAATAGAATAATACCTGCTCATTTGTCACACAACTTAGAATTATGATGCAAAAAAAACAATGTCTCAGCATTTTTAGGCAGAATCCTGCTTCTTTTCTTCTCGTATACATTACCAGCTTCGAAAAATGTTCTTTCACTGTATACACTGCTACCTGGAGCAGATAAGTAGCGTTTGGCCAATTCTGATAATCCTGGAAAAATTGTCTTATTTTCCATCCACCAATTCAGTGGGCAATTTTTCCTATTTAAGAGTGGCTTGTTCATGTACAGTTCTAGCTCTTTTTCGTTAGGCAACGAAAGTTCTATTACTTGTGATTCATTGCTTGTAATTTCCAAAACTTAACCTTGGAATGAATAGTTTCTTTGAACTTGTGACATTATTAAATAATCCTCTTAAAATAAATACCAAATGAAAGCCAAGTAAAAAAGAATGCATGATACTATTTTTTCGAACTCACCAAAAACTGAAGCATTTTGCATTAAGAATATTAAGATATTTATAATATATAACACAACGTAAATAGTAGTAGATTGGGTCGTTCTATTGTATAATACATGATCATATCAGTTGTTTTATTATAAAACATCAACTGAACTGCAGACTGAGCTTTTCATGTTCCAAGTAGAGCTTCCTACTACTAATTTGCAATACAAAAACAGTAATGTCGTCTTTTCTTGTACTAGCAGTACAAAGCAAAACAAAACAAGATCACTTTTAATTAGTGAAATTAATTTAAGAATGACTCAGTAAGCTGAAAATGTTGCGTAATACTAAGAACATTAAAATAAAAACAACCAAAATAAAAATAAACTTTAATTAATGAAATCAATTTAAGAATGCTACAGTAAGCTGAAAATATTGTGTAACGCTAAGAATTAAGAATATTAAAACATATGGAGAAAAGTATAAAACTCTACGCATTTATTATGCATTTAATCCAAAAACTTCAATGTGTGCGCCAGCCGAAGCTTCGGCCATTAGTTGGCCGAAGCTTCGGTATTCGGCGCTTCGGCCAAATGCCGCTTCGTTCCATCTCTAGGTTATATACAATGTAAATGTGCCCAAAAGCTGCAAAAACCATGCCTACTTTCATGTAAATACTATGATTTCCCAAAGTCAAGGGGGGGGGGGCTGCACCCCCCCCTGGAACCCCGAAATGACAGGCCTGTTCAAAAGGGCTTTTGAATTATTACTTTCTTCTGTGTACTTCCAAAAAAAAAACTAATGCTACGTCCTAAGTTTTTTTTTGCTTGAAAAAAAAAAAGCACTTGAAAGCAGTAGCAATTAGCAAACACTTCAAATGACTTTGTCCAACAGCATATTTCTTTGCTTGGGTTTAAAAATAAACTAATTGTTGCCCTCTAAAGAACTAAAGCCTGTTTTAAAAATAACCGGATAAGAGAAATTCTGTGTAAAGATGCTTCCTTTAATAAGATTTCTGTGAATTAAATTGCATTTTTACTTTAAAATGGAAAAGCTCAAATACGCGTTTATAATCGTTTCTTTTCTTTTTAAAGCTCAAAGCATTCTTAAACCATAATGAGACAACACGTGTATTTGCTTCCATTATTCATTGTACAAATCCATTGTGTTTGAGATGTACAGCAGTCATTTTATGCATCGAAAATTAAATCTTCCCACGCGTTTGAAATGAAACTCCAGCGAATCAAATTGAAAAATACGAGTAGGTTCTTGATTCTGATTGAGAATATACAAGTTGTTCCAAAAAATTATCTAATTTACATTTGGAATTAGCTCCAAAAGGTGTAACTTCATTTCGAGAATTAAAGAATGAATGCAGCATTGACGAAGAAAGCACTTTGATAGTATTGTTTTAATCTAAAGGAAAAGCTTTTAAAATAGCGATGCTTTTATGCTATATTTAGTAAGTAAATTTTGTCCCACACACACTTATAAGTCAAATCGTACATGGGTATTTTACCATGCTTATCTACGTTTTAGATTACTCCATTATCTTAATGATTTTCGAATAATACTTTCATTATTTTAAATTCTTTTCCCTTGGTATGTTACAAAATGTGTTCAAGAATATTCACATTCTTGGAAATTTCTTCCGTTATTAGCTTCAGATGGAAGTTAATTTTGTTACTAAAATGATCAATCGCGTACAAGGGCACCTCAATGGGAAGGTACGAGAGGTCACCGTGTCCTTCAAAAAATCCTTATTTGGCAAGCTTTATCTGATGATTCAGCCAAAAATTGGTGACAACATTGTCCCCCACCCCTCAAATTTTTCCCTTCCCTAAAATTTAGGTTCAAAACTCCCTAGATGGCTTATTTTCTTTTTAAAAACTTTTCTTCCTACCCTTATGAATAGTAACGCGAATGTTTTAGGAAATAGTTCTCAAAATTTTGAAACGACCATGTATAGCTAGCTGGTCGTTTGAAATCTGATGCCAGTTTTCAACGGATCAAATAATCCACGGCGGGAAAGAATGTGTCATCCCTCTCTTCTTTGAACTATTCCATGGAAAATCACCGTGACACAACTTTACGAGCTCCACGAGTTGTGTTAAAAACATGAATGACTAATTTAATTTTTAATACAGGGGCGTTTTAGAGTTATTATGTTTTGACCTGCGTAAACCTCATTCTGATAAATATAAGTGATTAAAATTTGGTACAAACATTATATGAACTACGGAGTAAAGAAATTTGCAATAAGATAATCACAGTTTATACCAGTTGATAAACGGTTGAGGAATGCGCGTATGAAGAAGAAACAACAACCTAGGAGCAAAAACTTTAATTTTATTACATAATTTGTTCAATGTGCTTCAATCACTATTTCAAATTGTGCTTAGGAGTAGCGCAAGGGTTTCTCAATGACTTCAGCAGTTTGGATATCAGCATTTGACAAAGAAGCTAAGAAGGTCTCACTTGGGAGTAAAAGTTTAAACTAGTATTTTGTTACTGTGTATTTCTATTTCTCTTGGTCCACATATCAAGTGTACTGAGTTCAAATAACACACAAAAGGTTATCAGTAGCGGTTTGCAGGTGTAGGGCCAGGCGCAATGCATTTCGTGGGCCCCATCGTCTATTACAGAAAAGCGTGAAGCTCTTCTTATGTGCTTTAGTAAATCCCGTTTGTGGTCCCTATAATCGTGGCAGCCGGCGCTATTAGGACATTTGTAGGACAGTTAATCCACCTGTATAGGCGTCACAGGTTTCCTTCAAGTGCAGATTAAATTTAATTGGAACTCAGCTATATTTAACAAATATTCTGAAGTATTTCTGATAAAAAGTAAATTGTTGTAAGCTGATATGATCCGCAAACGAATGCATCCACTAGATTTCTCTGAAATTCAAATAAAGTTCCTCAGAATATATATTTCATTCTCGTGTTTTTGAGTCAATTACACGGTTTCAGCGTCGGAGGGTAATGGAACTGATTTGATTTTGAACTTGATTTACCAAATGACATTTTCCACAGCGAAGAGTAAATGCTAATTGGATTAATTTTCCTGCTCGTAAGGATTACCAAATTCACAATGTTTTCGAGTTTTACTAATTTTCATGTCTCAGCGCATTTTGACTGTCTTCCAATTTTCCTCGCTCACTTTGTGACATTTCCTTTCCGATGCAAGCAGAGAAGCGGTTCTACACGTCTCGACGCCCACTGAAAATTAACTCGTTCACGCTGCCACGATTCGGCAGTGTGAAGTTTGTTACTGCGGGTCTGTGCATGTAAAATCAGGTAACGTTCAGACGGAAGTACAGAAAGCAGTGTCTAAGCAGCTGGATATTTGCAGAAATTCGCGTTCGGAAATTATTTAAATTAAGAGCTCTGACAATTATTCACTACTTTGGTTGATATTGAGAAAGTGTAGAAGTTTGTCTTTAAAGAAACCGAAGTGAATTGTGTGGAGAGCATTCATAATAGATTGCTTTTGCAAAGGCACCGATAATTTCGAAATTTATTGTTTTCTAGAATTAATATTTTAAATCCGATTTAAATTTGAAATTAGTACTAACTATTTCGCAATAATTATACACCAGCTTTGTACAAATAAAATTTACTACACTGGCATTATTTTTCATATTATCTTTCCTAACTGTGGCAAGATGTCTTAGAGGCCTGAAGTTTATCTCAAGATCGTTCTTAGAAAGATTAAAAGCATGCCAGTGAAATTTTTCCTCTAAAATAGGAGATTTTAATAAAACATTTACATAAAATTTTAATTAAAGATTTCCTTCGTGTTAAGAAAGAAATAATCGCTATTTAAACGATATAGAATTCCTTTGCTTTTCTTTATTTTGTTTAAAAAAACGAAGGGCTGCCTTTTATGTTGACGTATTAATCTAACAGCTTATTTTTATTTGAATTTAATATGTATTTATTTAAATAATATATATATGTAACAATTATTAACAGAAGGTAGTGTGAATAATTTAATTTAATTTAAGGTAAAACCTACATTTTGTGAGTGATTAATTAAAAAAAATTATAGTGTCGCATGTCTGTTTATTTCCAGGTCAAATTTTAAACTGAGGGCAGAGAAAGACAATGATTGTTGTACCAATCTAAAGCAACTAACTACATATAAAGAATTCCGTAAAAACTTGTGTACAAATAGCAGTTTCTGAAACACTAAAATCTCATTTAATGAAGAAAGAAAAAAAAAAGAGTAAGCCTTGATACTAATCCAGTATTGTTTACTCTTTTTCATCAATCCTCAATTCTATCAATTCTGATAAAGAAATACGCTGCTTTTCTGATTAAGTCTATTTGCTCAAAATGAAATGTTAGTATTTTGTTGGAATAAAGTGCTTAATCTCTTGGATCTAGTATTAACCTTTATATATATTTCCCACTCTACTATTGACATTGAAGATTTTAAAACTTTCTTACTTTCAGCATAGACAAAATATATTTGTTGAAATAAACTGTTAATCCGATTATTTTTGTTTGCCTTTTTAGTTCAGTTCTGCCATTAATGTCAAACCTTTACGTCGAAAATGTTAGTTCTTAATGCTTCTACAACAAATTTGTCAATATAGCTAATAAATACTTTGTAGCTATACAGTAATTGAATTTCAAAATTTGATCCATCAAAAACAGACTCGTGCCATGTGTTTGACGATGAATTAGTGTTTAGAATGATATCATTCTCTTAGTAGGGGAAAGTTGTGTAAAACCGGGTAGTCGGGAGCAAACCGGGTACCCCCTTCTAGCCTCTGTAAGGGCTGCAATCGCGTGAAAAACCAAAGAACTACCTTCCAACTTGATGAAGAAGCAGTGGCGATTGCATCAGAATGCAATAGACAAGCTTATCTCGTTCCTATGAAGGAAATTCTATTTGAGTGGTTTTGCTTACGATTTTTGAGCAAAACAAAACCGAATTGTACTACGTTCCTGTTTCTGCAAGAATAAAGGTATGTAGCTCTCTTTGTACAGCATTTAATTACCTTCATTATCATTGTAAGTATTTGTCTGTAGCGTTCTGTATTGTCATTTGACGCCATGTCTTATGAAAGCTTTATGTGCGGGGTGAATCGGGGTACTAACCGAGGGGCAAAACCGTGTACCCGGTTTCACCCCTTGATTTTTAAAACATGATAAGTCTATTATATAATGAAAAAACAATTTTTATTTAACCAAATTATTTTACAATGAGGTTTCAAGACAAGATATATTAAACAATAATATACAAATATTATCTCCCCCCCGGGGGGGGGGGTCGGGAATTAAACTTCTTTGGGGGCTGGGGAGAACAGTGTTTATGTTAAAAAAATTCATTTTAGTGTTTATTTGACCAATTTATGTTAAATTACTACAGTCTATTATAGTCCTTATTTTAGGACTCAGGATGCCCATAGCCTGCAAACGAAAAACGGACCGCCAGTCGTGGAGTGAAGAAGTCATGGAGCTAGCAATTACTGAAGTAATGTCTAGTAGAATGGGTTACATGAAGGCGGCTAAGGAATTCAAAGTCCCCCAGTCTACTTTAGAAGACAGAATTCGTAATGCAAAAACAAAAGATTTAACGCCCACGCAAGCTGCAACAAAAGGTATGGGATCTTGCACTACTATATCTTCTAAAGAGCAAGAGGAACAATTCTGTACCTCAAAACCAGACTAACGTAAGTCCATTTTCGTCATTTCTCGGTAGAGGGGAAAAACGATTGTCAAATACATCGTTTTTCCCCTCTACTGAAAAATGACGAAAATGGACTTACGTTAGTCTGGTTCTGAGGTACAGAATTAGTCAATCACATTTTGATGATGGAAAGTAGGCTATTTGGATTGACCATGACTGATTTTCGAAAGCTAGCTTATGAACTAGCAGAACAAAATAAACTTAAACATAAATTTAAAAATGAACTTAAAATCGCTGGCAATGATTGGTTATATGGTTTTCTGTCGAGGCACAAGAATCAGCTTTCTTTGAGGTCTCCTGAAAAGACCTGTGTTTTTCGTGCAATGGGATTCAATAAAGTGGCCGTAAATCAATTTTTTGATCTACTGGAAAAATTGTATTTAAAGTGTCAATTTTCTCCGAACGACATCTATAATGTCGATGAAACGGGTATCTCTATTGTCACGAACAAGCCGTCTAAAGAGCTGGCCTTACGAGGAAAGAAACAAGTGGGTGCCTTAACATCAGTTGAACGCGGAACTCTGGTAACTGTTGAAACATGCATGAGTGCCGCAGGTAACTTCATGCCTCCAATGTTTGTTTTCCTTAGGGTAAGAGAAAACCCACTCCTACTTGATGATGCACCTCCAGGAAGCAGCGCAAAGTATCATCCTAGTGGTTGGATGCAACGCGATATCTTCCTGTCGTGGTTTAAATTTTTTATTCAGTTTTCCAAACCAAGTGCTTAAAAACAAGTTCTTTTAATACTAGATGGTCATTCGAATCACACTAAGAGTCTTGAACTGATTGATATGGCTTGTGAAAACTATGTCAGTATGTCGTGCTTGCCTCCCCATTGTTCGCACCTTTTGCAGCCACTCGAGGTAACTTTCATGGCACCTCTCAGTAACTACTATGATTATGCATCCAGGCAGGCCAGTGACAATTTATCAAGTTGCCAAACTCTTTGGCAGTGCCTTTTTGAAAGCAGCTGTGATGCAAACAGCAACAAATGGATTCAAACAGACAGGCATATATCCACTAAACAGAAACATATTTCCAGAACACATCTTCGCGCCATCACTGACCACAGATAGACCAATGCCTGAACCAAGACCTAAAGAAAACGCAGAGGAAGCTCCAAGTAGTCCACACAGCCAAGATCAAGACTCTACGAACAAGGAAGATTTCACACCTGCAGCAAGCGTTCCTAATGTGTCAACACCATCGAATCTAACAGCTTCGGAACCCGAACAAATCAATTTACCCTGCAGTTCTAAGTCCATGTCTCCTAACCCTAAACCTATTCTAGATGCATCATTCAGTGTTTCACCTTTCGAATTAATGCCTCCACCGTACACTGAGAGAAAGACAAGGGCGAAGGAGGACAAAAGAAAAGGTAAAACTGTAATTTTGACGGGCTCCCCATACAAATGTCAACTTCAATCTACACTAGAAGCGAAGAAAAAGAAAAATGATAAAAAGAAGACCAAAGGTGGACAAAAAAAAAAAAAAAAAAAAAAAAAAAACTGATGGAAAGAAAAATGAATCAAAGAAAAGGCAACAGCAAAAAATTAAGTCTAAAGACAGTTAAACTAACTTACAGCTCATTAATGTGTCCTGTTATACTAATTATGATATTTTATGACAGCAGTTAACACATGTTGCTAAATAAAACTTGAATTTTGTGGAAACTTTTAAACTTTTTATTTTCCCATAGCAATAACATATCTACCCGGTTTTACCCCACTAGCGGGGTAAAACCGGGCAAAATGACTTTTTTTTACAAAAAAATTTGTAAAAATTCAGAAAAAAAAACTGAAATGTTTTCAAGACTGCGGTTCCATTAACAGATAAGTAGAGCATGCTTTTGCCTAAATTTTGTTCCTCTATGTTAAAAACTATGAGTTTTGGAAGCCTTCAAACCTTAGTTTTACCCTACTTTCCCCTACTGAAGACGAGAAAAATAAGATCATATATAGCACGGATGCTCTATTCCACATTGTAGAATTAAAAAAAAATCTATTACTACGTAACATGCACTGATTCTTGGATTTTCAACTTCCAGGATAAAATTACACTTATAATGCGTTGGATTTCGTAGCATTCACATATATATCAAAAAAGTCGGGAAAAAAGTAATCATCTAACCTTAATTATATTAAATAACTTTAAAAAAAAATACTCTCATTCGATAGTGCGTTCCTTCCAGTGTTAATTACTTTGAGCGTCCAAAAAACCCTTATCCCAACAAGCATGAACTGGGAACTCAATCAGCTTAGTAAACGAACACGATCACAGCAAAACTATTGATTTCTCTTTGTTTAACAAATAAGCATGTGAGCAAGATATCTACATTACGGATCGCAATTCTTCTTCTTGGAATCCTTTGGGGGTTAAAGAATTTCCAAGGCAGTTTTCTAGGATGCACTTTCATCTTCCAGGCAACAGCCGCTCTCATTTTTATTTGTATTTTCTCCTAACATTACTTTCGGTTCTTCGGTCAAATACAAATTGTAAGAAAGAAAAAAGATTTTGCTACCTCTCTTAGTGTACTTCACGTATTCATGATTTTTATTTTGTATAGCTTTGTTTTATGTAAACATCTGCACATTCAAACAATGAGGATATGTTGAAGAAAAATATACTATACCGTTAACAAATGTAAGATCAATAATAACGATTGCGAAAGTTTAAAAGTTCTAGAAATTGCTTACGCCTGTAGCCAATAATGTACACACCATGAAATTGAAAAAATATTACCAAGGTCCTTTTTTTACAACAGAACCCCCTCCTCCTTTCCTCGTAAATAAATAAATAAATAGATAAATAAAAATATACTTGAATAATATTTTAAGCGAAGTTTATTAGTACATTAAAAGATAAACACAAGTATTATCTACTAATAACAATAATAAATCGTCAGCAAACGTCTAAAATATAGTAATACTTATGCAGGAAATAAAAGCTAAACTATTTTGTCCATATTTTTGTCATATAATTATTATGAAACCTTTTACAGTATGTAATGCTTGCTGACCTTGTAATAAATGTTTTATTTGTAGTCTAACTCCTTTCAGTATTAGCGATAAAGTTAGTTATTCCACGCATAACGTAAGCACTCATATTTTGAGCTCTATTAAAAACTACAGTTAAGAGATGGTATTTAAGGAATAATATTTTTCCTCTTTCATTTATTTTTTAAAATAATTATACTCATCTTTTATGTAATGAATCATGAAAGACAGAAAAGAAATTAAATTTAATTCAATACGAAACTGTTGAAAGACATACAATTTATAGCATATGTATTTTCTTTTTATACACTGGTCAGTTGGAATTGAAGCAAGATTCAATCAAAAATAAAAAAGCCTTCGAAACAACTTAACGACTGATAAACGAACAAATAGGCAGATGATAAAACACTGTTCTAATTTATCTGTTACTTATAAGCCTTTTTTTTTTCATTTTGATATATACGTTAAATTTAATCATTTCAATTCTCGTGTTCTATAAAAATGGAAATTCAAAATTAACATATAAAGTGAAATTATGCCCATTAGCTCGTTCATGCATTTTTATACATAAATATTACTCCAAGACGAAACGTCTAATGACATGATTCCTTTTGACTGCGTTCAAAATCAGCGTAATATATTTTTCATATCTCTCTACAGCGTGAAATACAATGTACAGGGTGTCCATAAAGTCTTGCGCTGATAAAGAAAGTGTTTCAAAATAAGTTTGAGATTCATGCCTATATATATATATTTTTTTTTTCATCCTCTCAGAGTTTTCCCTATTGGTATTATTAGGGGGACCAAAATTAATGTAGTTTTTTTTTTCCAAATAAATCAATTGTTAAAAGTTTTTATTTTATATCAACGATGTAATTACTCTGGTTATCTTGGGCCTTTTGCCATCTAGTAGAAAATTTTACATCCCGGAAAAATAAGAAGATTTCTGAAATAAACTATCTTGGAATGGCATCTGGGACACGAGCCAAATTTTCAAGTTTTTGTGCAAAAAAAGTGTTTTAGCGATCGGTATCGAAAGCGAGGAAAATACGACTGATTTACCCATAATACTCACCTGGTATTGCACCATAAGATTTAACCTTTATTGCGATGTATAAATGTAAAAAAATGGCTTGTATCCAAGATGCTATTTCAAAATATGTTGCTCCAAAAGGCATTTTTTAAAAATCTATCCAGATTTTTTAATTAGCAAGTAGATGGCAAAAGGCCCAAGATAACGAGGATAATTACATCTTTGATTTTAAATAAAAAATTTTAACACTTGATTTATTTGGAAAAAATGACGTTACTTTCCGGCCGCTCTCATATGTTAGCTATAAGAATATAGGGAGAGCGCTAACATCGACGACTAAAAAGGACATTTATGAAAGAAAAAACTCTCAGGGGCGCTACGAGGATGATTTCGAAGGTCGACCCGCTATAACTTTTTGCCATTATACATTTTATCAATCCTAATATAACAGTTATTATTCAATTAAGGACTTATGACCAAATCTTCAACCAACTCCCTGCCAGAAGCTTAGTTCTGGCTGTGTTAGTGACTATCACGAAGTTGAAAACAGCCTTAATCATCTTAGAACTACGAAATGAGCGTACTTGTAAATGTAATTGAGTTCTAAAAAAAAATGAGGTGGAGATCGGAGTAAAAACCCAAGTAGCACACTTCGTTTTTTAAAGGTGGTAAAATGGTTATTAACGTTGTGACAACGGATTAAAAACGTTTATAAAACGTTTAAACGTTTTTTGTGCTGCCTGGGAAGGGATTAGGGTAGATTGGGGGAAGACGTCGTATCGTGAAAGATGCCGTATTGTGTGGTTTACCTCCAACCGAATGTAAAAAAAAAAAAAAATTGCTTGTCAGTTAAAATAAAGAAGCGCGCACACATTGAGAGTACAAATAATTTTTGTTGAGTAATCACTGTTTCAAGTTGTTTTTTTATGTGATTCTATCATCCTGATTGCTCAGGTAAGTAACCGAAAACATGAGCCGTTATTTATATTAACCTAAGTGTTGACGATAGAGAAACAACTCTGTTATTTTTAGTAAATTAGACGCATATTCTCTCTATTTGACATGTTATGGAGCACGCCTGCTTTTCTGTTGCACTGTGCTAGGCGAATCAGCGTCTTGTCAAATGTTTTGGGGGGAAGACGACAAATATGTTTTGGGGTCAAGATGCCGTAGTTTTCCGACACGCAACTGGAGAAGGAAATGACCCTACTCCAATCAAAGACATAAAAAGCACGTCCCAAGTGTCAATCTAATGGGAAAGAAATCCAAAGAGGAGTCCCCACCCCCCTCCAAGATGCTGAAGAGTTAAAAGAAACTTGTGGTCCCTAAAGGGTTAAGTAAAACTAAGGATTTAAAAAGAATATTTAAATGAAACAATTTGAAGAACAAAACTTTTTGTCGTAAAAAGGTGAAGATATAGGTAGATTAAATGTAGTTAAAGTCCTGAACAAGAGTTAAGTTTGTAACTAGTTTAGTAAGTAGAAAAATTTTAGTTATTTTGCAGTATATAACATGAACTTTGCGGAGAAATGTTTTCAAGAAAAATCTGTTTACTAACTGTACTTTCTGAACAGAATATGCGATTTTTTATTCTTACTTTTTAACTACGAAGCGTTTTTTTTTCATAATTATTAATATCCCTTTATAAAAGACACGAATGGCTTCTTTAAATGTTTAAAATGAGAGTCAAAGTATAATTCATTCACATAAGTTCTAAAGGTTTTAAAAATAAAAAAATGTACCATACATTGCTACAAGTTCGTAGGTGAATTAGTGAATTAAATAGTTTCCATAGAGCCTCTTCTATTAAATGCTTTTGGAAAACCAATACCTAAATAAGTTAGGTTCAAGTTAAAATTTCAAAAGGTAGACGTTTGGTTGGAGATCTTTTGTGCAGAAACAGACACTCTGAAACCAATTACTACGTGAAATAGAGTATAGATGAACACTTTGCTTGACGCTAAAACTTTTCCTAAAATCTTAAAATCTTGCTATTATTTTTTGCGTTATACTTTATTTTGGTTTTTCCTTTATTTGATTTTAAAGTTCCTGATTACTATGCCAGAAACTTTGCTTTTTGGTTTAACTTTCTAGTTTTGGATTTCATGCACATTTTGAGGAAAAAATACGCTAAAACTCATAAGCAGGATTAAAAAGTATTTCAGTACAAAACTGATTGAGAAATTGAGAATGGGTAAACAAAAAGAACATGAAAAGTAAGTTCTAAGGAACAATTTAGAGAAGAGATAAACAAAAGGAACTTTGACGTAAATACAAGTGTTATGGGCATTATAAAGGGAAAAAATCAATCACGAAATATAGAAATTGTGAAAATAGCAATTTCTTTCGCAACGACAAAAACTAAATGCCCTGAGTCTTAAATTGCGAAAAACAGATGATTGAATCCTCTGTCCGGCACATGTTTGAACCAAAATATAAGGCGCGTGATTTTAAACATAAAGTTCAAAAGAGAAAACTGTAATATGACTTGAAAGCTGCTATTAAAGAGGCTTAAGAAATCCTTTGATTTTGAGCAATTTCTTATAAGAAGCAAGAAAAGATGTAAAAATATAAAAATTTGCCCTGTGAACAACAAATTTCCCCCCAAAATAAAATGTAATTGAGCTACATTTTGTGTGAGGCAACTTTAGTTGCGAAATAAATTTCAAAATTAATTTGCACTACTTTTTCTGAATATTGACTTCATTAAATGAAATACATACTCTTCCAAATACAAAAAATTTGAAAAATCCTTTCGAGCAACCAGAAATATGTTCCTAAAATTATTACTGCTAACTATCAGTTTTAGCTTTTGGAAACAGCAAAAATATTTGTGTTTTCTTTGTTCAGATTTGCATAATAATTGAATTACCAATATTTTATTATGTGAGTAAGACATAGAAGACATTGATTATTTTTTAAGAACAATTACTCTTAAATAAATACGGGACAGTTTTTTTTTTTAAGAAGAAATTCCATGGTTAAGATGTTTTGATGAATGAAGTTTCAAACACGTTTAAACATACGACTTTACCAATTCTGTATACCTTATTTTTTTCTACATAAGCTATCTTCAAACCTTTTCTATAAGTCTCTTATTGATCTAGAAGGATATGAACTTTTTTCGTTTCCATTTTTTCATAGCATTTAAATAACTCGACTACTTATTTCGACAAAATAAAGCTCAAAATATTCTTTTTTTTTTTTACACATTTTTTTAAACAAGAATATTCATAATGTAGTTAAATTCATTTACTTTATTAAGTCCTTCAGTTTATTAAAAGCATTGTATTTCATCTGATTTTTTTTATATCTTGGAATTTTGTATTACATACGTGCCCAGGATTTCATTCATATATTTTTGCGATATGAAGTTTTGTCTCGATTGACATATCTTTACCAACCAATAACTGCGCATCAGATGATAATATGCTACTCTGACTATCTTGAGGCTGAAGACCCTTTTTATGAGAGCATTTCATTTCAAAACTTTTAAACTTTCAGAATTTTGAGTTGAATCTTTTAATGCTAGGGTTTTGAAAGTTTGATCCACAACCATTTCGTGGCGATCACTAAGTAGTGCTTTTTCTTATAAACAGAGCATCCACTGAAACACGTTTCCATAACCAAAGCATTTCGTGCAGTGTCAAGTGTTCTCGTTATTTATAGGGTCATTCCATATAAAATCAACAAATGGGCCGTGCCGCACCATTTTTGATTTTGATCATTCTTGGTAAGAAATATGCACCAATATTCTGTACTTCCAAACTGTTTTATTTTTTTCTCGAAAAATTTTTATTCTCGAGATATAGCCATTTTTTTGTTCCGCCGATGAGTAAAATTTGGCATTTTTGATCTTTTTTCTAACAGCTCTGGTAAATTTACTTAAAGTGGTAGAAAGATCAAACATGACTTATTTTGAAGTTAAAAGAATGAACTTTTATTTGTGCATAAAAAGAAACGGTTTTGGTTAAGCCTAAATATAAATTTTCCCGTATCAATTCGCGGTTCAAAAAGTGCCGTTTTCGTCATTTCAAGCATGAAAAAATATATGAAGGACTGACAGTGGGGTTCTAATTTTTTTTTCTCTTACACCCAGTTATAGATACTAGAAGCACAGAAAAAAATTAGATGATACCAGTAGTCTTTCATTATGAAAAAATTGCTTAAACTTGAGAAAAAATGAAAATTGGCCTTTTTCACTCCCCAAAAACGGCCTGTGGAACAGGTAGTAAAAATTTACAAATGCATGGAGTAAAAAGGTGTTACATTGCCCTTTAAAATGAAACAAAAACTGTCTTGTTATTCCAAGGCATTAAAGAGATATAAGCTTTCAAACTTTGAAAAAAAATGAAAAATATCCTTTTTCACTCCCCAAAAACGGCCTGTGGAACAGGTAGTAAGAATTTGAAAATGTATGGAGCAAGAAGGCATTACATTGAACTTTAAAAGGAAACAAAAACTGTCTTGTTATTCGAAGGCATTAAAGAGATATAAGCCTTCTAAGTTAGATGATTATTATGAAAAAATACATTAAACTTGAGAAAAAATGAAAAATGGCCCTTTTCACTCCCCAAAAATAGCCTGTGGAACACTTAGTAAAAATTTGCAAATGCATGGAGGAGGAAGGTGCTACATTGCCCTTTAAATCGAAACAAAAACTGTTTTGTTATTCCCAGGCATCAAAGAGATAAGGCCCTCTGAAAATTGAAAATTCATGCAAGATTTTTTAGCATAAGTTAAAGCAATTATTTTCTCTTTGATGCTTGAGAATAACAAGACAGTATTTGTTTCGATTTAAAGGAAAATGTAGCGCCTTCCTCCTCCACGCATTTGCAATTTTTTACTAAGTGTTCCACAGGCTATTTTTGGGGAGTGAAAAGGGTCATTTTTCATGTTTAATGTATTTTTTCATAATAATCATCTAACTTAGAAGGCTTTATCTCTTTAATGCCGTCGAATAACAAGACAATTTTTGTTTCCTTTTAAAGTTCAATGTAATGCCTTTTTGCTCCATATATTTTCACATTCTTACTACCTGTTCCACAGGCCGTTTTTGGGGAGTGAAAAGGATATTTTTAATTTTTTTTCAAAGTTTGAAAGCTTATATCTCTTTAATGCCTTGAAATAACAAGACAGTTTTTGTTTCATTTTAAAGGGCAACGTAACACCTTTTTAGCCTACTTTCCCGTTAAAAATAAAAGAAAGACGAAAAAAGTATTAAAAGTAGCTTAATGCATCGAAAAAATATCGCCAAGTCCAAAAAATATCGCCAAGTTAAAAAAATATCGCCAAGTCCAAAAAATATCGCCAAGTTAAAAAAATAAAAAGGTAAAATGAATATCGAAAAATTAAAAATTTGAAAGTAGGGTATTGAGATGGGGAATTTGTGCGTCGGTCGGTCGGTCTGTCGGTCGGTCTGTCTGTCCCCCCCCCTAATAACTTTTGAATGAACATTCCGATTTGGATAAACTTTTTTTTGTTGGAAAGATCTCGGCGAGTGCAGCTCATTTCCATATTTGATTTTTTGATTTGAACAATTTTTGGTTCAACTTTGAGCCGTTCAAAAAACCGGTCCCGCGATACTAACTTTTTAATGAACAGTCCGATTTGAACAAACTTTTTTTTGTTGGAAAGAACTTTTCAAGGGTACTTCATTCCCGTATTTACATTTCCGATTTGAACAATTTTTCGATCAACATTGAACCGCTCAATCAAGCTGTCCCCCCTAATAACTTTTGAATGAACAGTCCGATTTAAACAAACTTTTTTTTTGTTTGAAGCATCTCGGCAAGGATACTTTATTACCGTATTTAAATTTTCAATTTGAACACTTTTGGTTCAACATTGAACCTTTTAAGCAACCTTTCTCCACCTAATAACTTTTGAGTGAACCGTCCGAATGGAATAAATTTTTTTTTGTACGAAAGATCTCAGCGAGTGCAGCTCATTCCCATATTTGATTTTTCGATTTGGACAATTTTTGGTTCAACTTTGAACCGTTCAAACAACCGGTCCCGCGATGCTAACTTTTGAGTGAACAATCCGATTTGAACAAACCTTTTTCTGTTCGAAAGATCTTTTCAAGGATACTTCATTCCCGTATCTACATTTTCGATTTGAACAATTTTTCGTTCAACATTGAACCGCTCAATCAAGCTGTCACCCCTAATATCTTTTGAGTGAACAGTCCGATTTAAATAAACTTTTTTTGTTCGAAGGATCTCAGCAAGGATACTTCATTACCGTATTTAAATTTTCAATTTGAACACTTTTTCGTTCAACATTGAACCGTTCAAGCAACCTTTCCCCACCTAATAACTTTTGAGTGAACCGTCCGAATGGAATAAACTTTTTTTTGTTCGAAAGATCTCAGAGAGGCTTTCCCATACATTCCTATATTTCGCTTTTTGATTTGAACCATTTTTCGTTCAATATTGAACAGTTCAGAAAAAAAATTTAACATTAGCGTCTACGGGGAATTTAAGTGTAATGTTGATGCTGAACTTAAAGTCGGATTTCCTTCAAACTTACTTTGTAAGAAAATGGTTTTGATAAATAATGTTTGTAACGTACTTTTCTGAGTAATCTTCTGTGAGGACTCTGATTCCGATTCCGACTCCGCAAACATGGCGGAAATGCAGGCTCAGAAAAAAAAAAAAATTACTGACTGTGCAGACGGTTTTTTGTTTATTTATTCATTTGTTTTATTTTATTTATTATTATTATTATTTTTCGGCAGACGATGTTTTTTTTGTAACAAAAATTTTTCATTCACGAGAACATTTTATTCTTTATTTATATTTAACAACTGGCAACAGATTAAAAGTGAAATTCGAGACATTTTATTAACGGACGAGTTTTTTTTTTTCCTT
The DNA here is from genome assembly GCA_038373865.1 of Uloborus plumipes. Lineage (NCBI taxonomy): Eukaryota > Metazoa > Arthropoda > Arachnida > Araneae > Uloboridae > Uloborus > Uloborus plumipes. The sequence continues at coordinate 108,556 of JAXGGA010002019.1, read as the reverse complement.
TGATAAATGTGTTTTGATGCTCTTTGTACTTTTATTTATTTATTTATTTATTTTATTATTATTATTATTATTTTTTTTTTTTTTTTGAAAACAATGGAGGATTTTTTCTACGGAGAAACTGTAACAGTTACACTCTTTAAAAGGTGCGACAAAACTTTATTTAATCGTTAATTGCTTTTTACGTGTCTATTTCATCTGATGAAAGGGGTATATTTTGCTTTTCGAAATCAGCTCTAAGTGCTAAAAAGGTACGTTTGACAGAATTTTAAGTCTCAGATAATCAAGAGAATAATGATCAGATGCGAGAATGCCGATGTCGATGTACGGGAAAGTAGGCTTGTTTAGTTCTTGACAGAACTTCTTGTTACTCCATGCATTTGTATATTTTTACTACCCGTTCCACAGGTCGTTTTTGGGGAGTGAAAAAGGCCAATTTTCATTTTTTCTCACGTTTAAGCAATTTTTTCATAATGAAAGACTACTGGCATCATCTAATGTTTTTCTGTGCTTCTAGTATCAATAACTGGGTGCAAGAGAAAAAAAATTAGAACCCCACTGTCAGTCCTTCATATATTTTTTCATGCTTGAAATGACGAAAACGGCACTTTTTGAACCGTGAATTGACACGGGAAAATTTATATTTAGGCTTAACCCAAACCGTTTCTTTTTATGCACAAATAAAAATTCATTCTTTTAGCTTCAAAATAAGCCATGTTTGATCTTTCTACCACTTTAAGTAAATTTACCAGAACTGTTAGAAAAAAGATCAAAAATGCCGAATTTTATTCATCGGCGGAACAAAAAAATGGCTATATCTCGAGAATAAAATTTTTTCGAGAAAAAAATAAAACAGTTTGGAGGTACAGAATATTGGTGCATATTTCCTACCAAGTATGATCAAAATCAAAAATGGTGCGGCACGGAAATTTCTGAAAATTTGTTGATTTTATATGGAATGACCCTATAATGTTTTTTCTTTATTTAGATATACAATGTTGCTGTAAGTATGCCTAACAAACGAAATCCTTTGTCATCTCTATGACAAATCTGTGAAGAAGTTGTAAGCAGAATGTCATAAAAAATGTTTAATGAATTATAATCATTGTATAATATATTGCTACGAATCACAGTATTGCAAAAAGTATCTAGTTCACTTACCTGCACTTATTCCATATACAGCAGTGAAGGCAGCAGAACTTGGAGTAAAGCTCAGTGAAATTCCTACTGTTCTGGGAGAAGACTTAAAAATTAATGTTGTTTCAGACTATGCAAAAAATTAATTCAGTTTCTAGAAGAGAATCTATCCTTGGGAATGAATCAATTCACCAACAGAATACAACCACACGTTATGGAACGTTCATGCAGTTTTTGCAAGGTTCCTAGAAAATTTAGAAAGACATTTTTCATTATTTATTTTAGTCATCATAAACCGATAATTTGTGTTCTTGAGAATGAAGAAGATGATGCACGGTTACACACATGTTTGCAAATTGTACGTGAATAAATGAATGATAAATGCAATCTATGCTATTGAAAAGAGATTTAAGAATACATGAAATGCTTCCCTGCAATACAAAATGTTACTTCTATGTGTTTTCACGACAGAACCTTTTCCTAAACTTTGTCTTGAGTCTTGCTCCACTTTGTTTAATACGTAAGTTTACCCAAATAAAAGATTAGCTCGCAACGTTCTTATTGATACAGATCAGTAACTTGTTACATTAATCATCCTACATCACACTTAGTGACACGTGAAAAAAAAAATAATTTAGCAAATACCAAAGATTTGTTTAAAAGTTTGAAAGCAGAAGTTTTGAGACCATCTGGTAAAAATGTAGGATTTTTATACTAGCCAGATGTGATATTATCACGCACACAAACCTCAGTTTGTTCAGAGTAGAGCATAAGATACAAGAGATATACGAAAAATAAAGATTCAAGCTCCCATACATTGGCTTTCACATGGTTTAGTTAATTATTTTCTTTTTTTATACGTTTCACATGTTAAGTAAGTTATTTTATCTTTGTACGTTTCACATGTTAAGTTAGCTATTTTCTTTTTATACGTTTCACATTCTAATTAGTTATTTTCTTTTTATACGAGCTGCATGTAAATTAATTTATAATTTCGATAGTTTTGCGCAAGTACGCAGAATTGCATTACGTACTCATATTCCAAGAAGTTTCTAAAATTTAAAGGTTAAATGCAAAAAGATAGTTGCTGATCTAAACAAAAACGCTATTCAAATCATTGAGGTGATGTAGTGACTCATTTTAGGGAAGGAGAGCCCAGAAGGCCCTCTCTCCTCTCGAAGGTCTTGGCGCATCCTCTCGAAGGTTTGACTCAAAGGTTTTGACACATATGTCGAATCCTAACGTGGCAGCCATAGGGGTCATAACATGTACAGACTATTATGACTCCCCCCCCCCCAGAAGGAAAACTTCGGCATCACTAATAGAGGGAATCAGAAGAAACTGTTATGGAGTACAAAACAAGTACAACCAATGATCAGAGGAAAGTTCTTCGGAGGATTAAATCCAATCCAATTTGCTCGTGAATCTTGGCTGATGCTTTATTTAGTGTTTTATAGCCATCATAATGGATCTCTTATGCAACGTTCAAGAGTGAAGCATGGAAATGAATCAGAGTAATGACCTAGGGAGGTTTCCATAATCATAACGTCGCGCCTTTTTACAAATCTACTCGTAGATGATTATGTCTCAAAATGTTGGTAGAAATATTTTAAGACATCATATTCTGCCATAATCTAGTAAAAAGTTGCCGTGTGGATGTGTTTTAGCAGGATAATGATCCCTGTCACGCCTACAAAAGAAAAAGCTAAGAAAATCAAATTTTTGGACTGGTCAAGGGAGTTACTGGACCGTCACCGAATCGAGCACATTTGAGATTGAATAGGAAAAAAAGAGGTTATTAATTATGGTTGTACTGCGTTTCATTCATTATTAACTTAAATAAAAATCAAATTAACTGAATCGCCCCTAAACTAAAGCTCAAGTTTGAGAATTTCTTGAATTGTCTTAATTTGTGTGTGAGTCTAAATTGTTGGAATATTGAATTTTTGGCCATATTTTAAAGATTTAAAATCAATAACATACTTCTCAAAAAAGTGTTTCATACAGGAAAGAGAGAAAAAGAGAGAAAAACATACTACCTCGAAGAATGTTCGATAACTTGCATGTATTCTTTTAAATATCTTATTAGAGCAGTAAGGTGAAAATTCTCAATGAAATTAATTTTTTCACAACTAAGCATCTTCCCCACTCTTAAAAGAATTAAAAACTTAAAAGAGCTAATGAAAATTGAAACCAATTGTGGATGCAATTAAAATTATGAAAACCTTTTTATAAATGAACGGTAGCACTCTTTTATTTTTCAACTTATTTGTTCAACATTTGCAGCAGTTTTTAAATGACAAACATATTAATTTGATTTTATTGATGCCGATTAACCCTAGCGTCCCTTTTTAGGGACGGTCCAAAAAAGGGGTCTGAATTTCCCAAAAATGAACACTTTAACCAAACAATAGCGTTCACTTATTACTTTGGTATTGTTTTAATTCATTATTAACATGTTGCAGCACCATAACCATTGTAAAGTGTGTTCTGTAGCAATTTTATTATGATCTTTATCAAAAATTAAACATCGTTCACAATCTCAAGAAAAATAGCTAAATTTTCAAAGTTATTCCCAACTTCCCAGTTTATATTAATTACTGATTTTATTTCTTCTTATAAAATTTCTTTTTAAATATTATATCGTAGGCAGAAAAAAATTTTAGTAAAAAAAGTTTGTACCCTCTGTTGTCTATCGTAACTTTTAAAGGACGATTTTTCTTTCTTTAATAAAAAAAAATTTTTTACATGATATTTTTTAAAAATTATTTTTCTGTTCATTAAGCACTGTTTGTAACAAGTGTACAAAATATCTTTGGGAAAAAATGTCAGGCATTAATGGGTTAAGTGAGAGTGTACTACACTGCACTAAGATGTTTATTTTTGTAGCGTTAACTTTTTTTCTAAGTACATGAACGCATGGGGCTTTGAGCTTGGGAAAAGGAATTCAATGTAATTTAAATGACTTGAATTGCTTATTATTTTATTTCGTTTACTGTTTAAAAATAGTATCTTATCTTGTGCAAATGATAATTTTACTTTGTCTAAGAAGTTATTATTTTTTTGTTTAAACGAAAGAGCTACTATAGAATTTTAATTTTTCTATTCAGAAGATTTACTTTGTGTTAGCCTAACGTTGCATAGCTATTGAAGTCTTATATTTTTGAAGTTTTTGCCTTATACCGCTTCGTTTATTTAATGTTAGCGAGATATTTATCTGAATATATAAATTCCGCAGTTCTTACTTTTAATATGCATTAAGCATTTAAGTAATAAAAATACCATCACATTAATTCTTCTGTAATTATTCTGCCTTTCATTTTTAAGAAAAGCGTTAAAGCATTTAGAATATTTCGTTTCGAGTGGCAAATTAACTCTTTGATGATATACTTTGAATTACAGGAACTCAGTAGAAATTGTGCAGTGCAATTCTCGTGCGTAAAATCTTTATGCTCAGTTGAACATTTTTTCAAAGACTTTTCAAAACCAAATGAAAACAGCGGTTTGCCGAATAATAACTTCTGAATATGTATAGTGACAAACATTTTTAATATTGAACTTTTCTAATTGAACTAACTGCGTGGCCCAGCGTTGAACTGGCTATCTCAGAGCAAAAAATTAACAAAACTTGAGCAAAAAATGAGAAAAAATAATTTCTTCGTACTATAATCGAAAAAGAATATTGAATAAACACGCATTCAAAAATTAATTTGCTGAAGACAACCATTTTGTAAAGAGCCTATCACATGGGCCTGCAAGTCAGCGGCATTGTCAACCAGCGCCCCCTACACATAGATGCCAAAAACAATATTTTTCATGAACGCCATCTCTCGAAAAGAGTGGAAACTAATTCGCTTGTGCTTTTCGGCCATTATTGTTTTTAAGCTATAATAATAACCCTTTACCTATAGCGTAATGTTATACAGCATAAAGATTTCCTGACTAAATGGACTATTCAACACAAAAAAAATTTTTCAATTCAAACCAGTAGTTCCTGGGATTACCACGTTCAAACAAACTCTTACGCTTTATATGTATTACTAGCTGACGCGGCGAACTCTGTTCCGCCTTAAAGGCAATAAATAAGCAAATTTGTGAATTTATTGATATTTTTTTATTAGAAAATACAAAAAAAAAAAGTAAGTACCTACATTAATCATTCATTCTTGTTTCTGTATTTTAGTACATAGGTTGCTCTTCGCTTAAGTACCTTGTGATACACAACATTTTTTGTTTTATTATCAGGCGCAAAAACAAGCAACGCAGATGGTCTTCCGACCCGTGAACATGCTACATATAATTGACTATGGGAAAAACAGTGATGTTCTAGATTAAAACCAAACTTTTAAGGATTGACCTTGTGATTTATTGATGTTCATGTCAAATGCAAGACGGATCGGAAATTGAAGTCTTTTAAATTCAAACGGTACATCGGTTGTGATCATAGGGATCCTCGGAATGAGAACTTCCTCACCTTTGAATTTTTTTTTCAGTATTGTAACGTAAATTACATTGTTCATCAATTTTCTAACCACCAAACGCGTACCGTTGCACAGTTTTGGTTGGTTTATGTTTCGAAGCATGATTACTACGGAGTCAACCTTTAGGCGTAAATTGTGCGGTGCTAATCCAGGCACATCCAAGGAGTTTAAAAATTCAATTGGATAGTTGGTGGCTTCATCTTCCAGAAGCTGTCAGAACATGTGCTCCATGTCGCTCGGCGACAGAGGCTCAAAAAAAGGCTTAGTTAAAAAGATAATTTTTTCGGACTGCTTATCAACTGACTGCTCCATCCATAAATCCATCCAAACAAACTTTTGTAGATTTAATAGTAAGAAAAAGAACAAACTCTTTACCTGCTGTCCAGGAGCTATCCCACCAAGCGCTTTCCACCTCTCAGCCTCAGAGGCGTAAAAACTCTTAAGTGATAAATCGTTTCTGACAGCTTATCACATATAAATTTCAAGGGAAGTAACGCGTTTGTTTATAATTTACTTCACAAAAAAGTCAAATAACACTCAACGCACCGCTAACTTACAACCTGTTTACAGCGCTTCGGAAGCTGCCAGAAAGTGTGCTTAATGTCGTCAACCATGGAGGTGTCAAAAAAGGCTTAGTCAATAGGACTTTTTTTCTATTTATGCAACTGACACACATAAATTATAGCCTATGTCCGTCTCCTGGTTCTAAGCTACCTACCCACCAATTTTTAGCCATATCGGTATAGCCGTTCTTGAGTTATAAATAGTGTAACTAACACGACTTTCTTTTATACAGGGTGTCCACTCCAATCGTGGACCAATAGTTAATTTCTAAACCGTTAGAGATAACCATATAGTTTATTTAGGAAAAAATCTCCAAATTACGAAAGGAATTTTGGGTCTATTCAATGTTTTTCAAAAAATCAAATTTTGAAAGAGTTACGAAATTTAAATTTTTATACAGCCCCCCAGTCCTATCAATCATATTTAGTAAAACATTCTTGACACTGTAACGCTTAAAACTAAAAAAAAATCACTCTTCTACCACAAAAATTGACCGAGTTATGACGTTTTGAAAAATCAAGATTTTGCATTGTTTTATGGCGTCATCGAGAGATCGCTTAAGGGACCGTTTGCGAAATCCTTCAAAATCTTGATTTTTCAAAACGTCATAACTCGGTCAATTTTTGTCGTAGAACAGTGATTTTTTTTAAGTTTTAAGCGTTACAGTGTCAGGAATGTTTTACTAAATATGATTGATAGGACTGGGGGGCTGTATAAAAATTTAAATTTCGTAACTCTTCCAAAATTTGATTTTTTGAAAAACATTGAATAGACCCAAAATTCCTTTCGTAATTTGGAGATTTTTTCCTAAATAAACTATATGCTTATCTCTAACGGTTTAGAAATTAGCTATTGGTCCACGATTGGAGTGGACACCCTGTATATATAGAAGATTAGTATAGATTATAAAGACACACTCGAGCCCTCTTAATGGAATAGCTATTTTTCCACAAAAACATATTCTATGAAGCGAAAATTCCACTATCCGTAATTAAAATAATGAATGACAACGGTTTAGCTCATTGAACATTATTGTATTAAGCTGGATATTCCTTTAACAGATATTCTAATAAGCGAGCTCGAATGTAGTTGTATTTTATTCAAAATAATTTTCCAGTAATTACTAAATCCGTTGCAATTCAAATGTCACCTAATCTTCATCATGTTTCGGAAATAATAACATTACCCTCGCTATTTTTCCGAGATATGAAAATACGAATGGCTGCCGGAATGCTACTGCATTGAATATTTGTGCAACAGAAAAACTCTTGACACACATGACCAGAGGGCATTCACAAATGAAATTCCAGAAGTCGCAGAGAACAGTCAAAATACTGCTTATTTTAATTATGAATATCCTGAGGTATTGTGTTTACTATATTCCTATGTCAGTTAACGTGAAAAAATAAAGATTATCAAAACAGTTGTTTTAATGAAACAGTACGTATAACATTTAATATTAGTAAAATAAGTCAGTTTCACGAAACTGCATAATAGTTTGTATTTCTAGTGTATGTTTTTCCGGCGTCCAATACGATACAGTTTTTGGAAATGTTTTGTGATAGGGGAAAAACATACCATCATCTGAATTTAATCATCCAAAAAAATCAAATTGCAAAAAAAAAAAAAAAAAAGTTTAGAAGTAAGCAATAATAAAAAGAAAAAAAAAACCTGTCAAGAATAGTTTTCAATGACCCTTAGATCCTTTTGATAAACCTGATTTAAAGCTTAAAAATTTGTGTGCATGCAAATAGTATAGACGTATTGTAAAAATCAGATAGAAAAAAGAAGAAAAAAACGCCACTTTTTATGCCCGTGTTTCAGTAAAATAATCACAAATAACCTTTATTCTTACTTTCAATATATGATACAAAAAATGATCGGAATAGAAACATATGCATATGCATGCAATAGGCCGTCAGCTCGGTTATTCTATCCAGAGACTGCAGTTTCATTCTTTTTAGAACTCACCAGTCCGGAATAAGAAGTAACAGAGCTAGGGCACATATCATCTTACAGAACCTGAGTGCGCCCAAAAACTGGTAGCTAATGTACACTGCTCGACATTGAAAATGCAACACCAAGAAGGAGCGGTCAGAAATTGATGAAATTTGGTAAGGCGACAGAGACAGCATGAAACAATAAGTGATATTTATTTCAAAATAAATAAGCAAAATTTAGAGCGAGGACGGCGTCGGCTCAGTAAGAAGTAGGACCACCGCACACAGCGATGCACGAAGAAACACGTCTAGGCATGGAGTCAATAAGCCTGCGGATGGTGTCCTGAGGATGGCACTCCATTCCCTTTCAACCATTTGCCACAGTTCGTCTTCTGAACGAGGCAGTGACAGGTTCTGCAAAAGGCGTCCAATCACGTCCCACACATGTTCGATTGGTGACAAGTCAGGAGAGTATGGTGGCCAGGAAAGCATCTGTACACCTCGTAGAGCATGTTGGCTGATTCGAGCACTGTGAGGCCAGGTGTTATCCTGTTGAAAAATTGCATTTGGCAGACCCTGAAGGTAGGGGATTGCCACCGGCCGCAGTACATTATCTACATATCGTTGGGCCGTCATAGTGCCCCGAATACGAACTAGAGGTGATACGGAATTGTATGCAATAGCGCCCCAAACCATTATGCCACGTTGTCGCGCTGTGGGGCGTTCCACAGTTACTGCCGGATTCGATCTTTCTCCACGTCGACGCCACACACGTATGCGATGACTATCGCTGGACAAACAGAAGCGGGATTCATCTGAGAACACTACGGTTTGCCATTCTGCCATCCACGTCGCTCTGGTCCGGCACCATTCCAAACGTTGGAGTCTGTGCTGTGAGGTCAATGGCAGTCTTCTTAGCGGGCGCCGTGATTGCAGGCCACGTGCAACCAGTCGACGGGAAATGGTTCTGGTCGACACAGGAACATCCAGGGTACCTTGCACGTGCTGCAGAATCGACGTACAAGTGACTTGCGGGTCCGCCACAGCTTGTCGGTGAATCCGTCGATCCAAGCGGTCTGACGTCACTGTGGCTGCACCTGCACCCCTCAATGTGGCTACATTTCCTCTTTCCAACCATCTCCGACACAGCCGATGCACAGTGCTTGCATCCATGTGGGTATCAGCTGCAATTTGACGTATGGACCAACCTCCCCTTCTCAGTCCGATCACCATACCCCTTGTAAAGTCGTCTATATGCTGGAAGTGTTTTCGTTGAGGACGGCGCGGCGTGGCATTTCCTCCTATCACACGTATCCTTCGAGACAAAAACCAAATTTCTCCGCTAATTAGTCTGGCAGAAAAACCAACATGAACATAGCCCACTTTTCAACTTCATTCTCTTATATCTTACTTCACGTGCGTCGGAGAGCTGCGCATTTCATATCATTTGCATAACTCAGTGACGTGCGTCTACGGCAAAATTTGCATGAATTTCTGACCACTCCTTCTTGGTGTTGCATTTTCAATGTCGAGCAGTGTAAATTTAACACACCAGAGATAGATAGCAGCAATGGTACGGTAAAAATCGTAAAATTAACCCATTAATGCCTGACATTTTTTTTCCCAAAGATATTTTGTATATTGGTTACAAACAGTGTTTAATGGACGGAAAAAATAATTTTAAAAATATTATGTAAAAAATAATTGTTTTATTAAGGAAAGGAAAATCGTCCCTTAAAAGTTACGATAGACCCCAGAGGGTACATACTTGTTTTACTAAAAAAAATTTATGCCTACAATGTAGTATTTAAAAAGACATTTTATAAGAAGAAATAAAATCAGCAATTAACATAAACTGGGAAGCTAGGAATCACTTTGAAAACTTAGCTTTTTTTCTTGAGATTGTGTACGATGTCATTTTTGATTAAGAGCATATTAAAACTGCTACATTGAGACAATACCAAGGTACTAACTAAACACTATTATTTGGTTGAAATGTTCATTTTGGGGGAATTCAGACCCTTTTTTGGACCGTCCCTAAAAAGGGACGCTAGGCATTAATGGGTTAAGGTGATACTTGACTATTAAGCAGTTAGCTACCGCCTTTAGTCCAGTTAGCTGCCTCCCAAAAGCAGCAAGCAAAGCAAAGCTGCAGTCTCTGGATGGAGTAACCGAGTTGGCTGCATATTTACCTTAACCAGGGAAACCTGGTTAAGGTGATGATCTTTAGCTATATTTCTGTATTGCATTTAATCGAAATTTTAACTAAAAAGAAAAACAAAACCTTTTATATTACAGCTACATTTATAAAGTGTACCAACATTAAATTATTTTATATGAAATGCATTTTATTTAAAGTATTTTTTATCGACTTAATTGCGATTCATATAACCTTTTCTATATTTTACAAAGAATACCTAAAATCAACGATTTATACTTACGATTAAACACATACTTTATAAATTATGCACAGTATGTCCGGTAATTTTAAGTTCTAATGCATCAGTATTAGTTCTCTAATTATCGTAAAAAATAAATGAAAAAATCTAATAAATTGATAAATAATATAGCAAAAAGTCCCTCTTTTTGTGCTATGAAACTTTTTCTGCGAATATCCATTTGTAGTATTCTTTGTTTATAGATATACAAGATAAAAAAAACGTTAGCATATATTATCCATCTATGATTTAATATTAAGAGAAAAACAATTCCTCTCAGTGAAGAAAAATATTAATTCAAAAATGGCGTTTTTCAAAAGCAAAATAAAAGCTAGAACAAGGGTTTGCTTTTTACAGATTATTTACTTCCTAGTATCCTCTGATGTTACCGAAAAAAAGTGAAAATAGAAGAAAAAAAAAAGAACCAACATTACTTATTGACTGAGATTTGTGGAATAAGGGATTTGTTTTCTTTAAGTATTTTTTTTTTTCGTACGAATAAATCTGCAACTTCTTAAAAATATATATTTTTTTCACGATAAACTATTTAAAAATGGTTCTTTAGACTATTTTTACATGTTTCAGAGTAAAAAATGTAAGAGCCTTTGTAGTTTTAACTCTTATTAACATTGGAAATGCATTACTTAGATTCAAAAATAAATTCTTTGAATTAAAAAAAAAAAACATGCAACGCGTTGAAAATGTTAATTACTGTGAGGACACATTATATAGGAGAATTATTTATACAGTGTTTTTACTGCTGTTGTAGCACTTTTAAATTTAAAGCTATGTTGAGTCTAATAATTAATTGTTGATAAATCTTGAGAGCCTTCTTTCACAAAAGGGGACTCACAGGTTGGGAGCTTGATAAAATTTAATAGTTTTCTACTCTCTTTTTTTGTTTTGAGCTTTAATTAAAAAAAGGAAGTGTTTACAGTGAAAATGGAAGTGTTCCGTATAAATGACCTCATACACTGGTTGGACAAAATTTTGACATATCATTGGATATGCACTACAATGGTATGCATTCTAAAACATTAATTATTAAGAGGAGGAGTGAGAAACGTTAAATTTGATTTTAAAAAATCTCTCTTAATAACTATTTTGTTTTCGCAAAAGAAACATGATACCAGACACAATATACACTGAACATTTTTTGTTGACCAAAAAGCAAGAAAAATGGAAAATCGATAAAGTTCAGCTGAAAATAAAACTTCTAAATAAAAAGTACATTATTTAGAAGCGAATGTCAGTAGTATTTTTCTTCATGCGTTATCAGCCATGCGCACTTATGTGATAAAAATCAAAAATACACTACTTAGAAAAATGCTATTTAATAAAGAAATTATGTTTTTGACTGATTCTATAGCTTTCGTCATTTCTAAACTTAAAAAAAATTAACTTTGGCTATAAAATTCTATCAATATTAAAGTTTTATTGACAAAAGTTATTATGTAATACGAAGAACATATTTTTAAATTTTTACTACGACTCTTTCATAGTTTTAAAGTAATTTTAAACTTTAAGGAAATTGCAAAATATTTCCAAATCAAACCTCATGGCCATAAAATACTCTTTCCTTTATTAAACAATTTTCCAAAATAATATGTAGCAGAAAGAAATGATTTACTTCTTAATGAAATTCCTTAAACTATTTCCAGACTTTAGAGAAAAAAATGTTTTCCTGCATCAATGAAATTCCTTGAAATAAATTTCAGAGTTTACAAACTAGTTTTAGAACATATAATTCAATACAACATAATATGACATAGTTTTGAGGGAGATAAAAGAGATAAATTGCAAATTATTTCGGATTTTTATTTAATTTAGAATCGTTTTAATAAAAGCATTTTTTGTCTCTTAAAGTTGTAGATTTAGTCACATACAACATAAGCAGTAAGTAGATTTAGATACGAAAAGGCATAATTATTTTACAACTTTAAAAAATAAAAAGTAATTAAATAAATAAAAAATAATTAAAAAAAAAAAAAAAAGAATTTCGACGTTTGGAATTAAAATTATGCTTTTCGCAATGATGAATTCCGATAGGTGTGTGTATGTGGTCATGTGTCTGTACAGGATATGGGCACCTCCATGCAAAGGAACAGGTATTGGTGGACGTGGTGCAGCGGGGGAGCACCTGTTGGCGAACTTCAAGTCCAATCTGAAAAAGGGGCTACAAGACAACTGAGGTCAAAAATGAAAATAAATAGCATTTCTTCATTGCTCAAAAAAAAAAAGCAAAAAACATTTTTAATATAAATGTAAAACATATTTCGCCATACCATTTGCACGGGTGTGACAATGAACAATGTTCAGTGAACATGTCAACAAACATGTTCATTAAACATGTTTTCACTTTATTTCCGGAGTTTTAAGCGAAGTATTTTCATTCTGATACATGCGAATATGACATTATGTATCACAAGACGAGACAGCAACTTTTAAAGAAAAATATTTCCCATTTGAAAATTAATGATTTTTAGGTATTTGGGTATTGATATTTCTTACTTTACAGCTTATGATAACCAAAATAATTTGTATAACTTAAGCACCAATGTAGCTGTTGTTACAAACGCCAGTTTGCAGGGACCGATTTAAGCATGTAGAGAGGCTCAGGCACAAACAACTACTAGCACCTTTTGAATTAAAAGCAAAGTAGTTTCAGCAAACGGAGCGATTGGTACCTTCCAGATTATTATTTGTAGGTTCATAATGTAATGCATTATGTACACGCACACTGTGAAAATTGGAAATGACATTTTGATCAACTTGACCATCTATGAGTATTAGTTGCAATCAATACATGGGTAATATGCTATTTTCATATTAATATTCAAACATGATACGTAGAAGTTACTCTTTCTAATTGCTAAAAAAATAAATTTAAATGCTGTGTTTTTTTCCCCATTTCATTAGACATGACAACTATTAGTTAATATTTGTTTAAAGAACGAATTACGTAACCTCCACACAAATTGAAGGAAAAATCATATGCTATTGAAAATAATTTAGATAATTCTAAATGTTTGTTTAACTTATCTACCGATTGTTTTATTCGGGGCCCATTTTCAAAGAGGATCCAATCACAGTCACAGGATTTACCTCCATAAATTCATCACTGCCACAATTTAAAGATAAAATTCTTTTTTGTGCACGAATCACCTAAAAGCAAAGGTGTGTTAGCGTCAAAATTAACCCATTTGGACATAGCTAGTACAAATAATATGAGAAATAACTAACTGAATAAATAAGAGTTGAATGCTTTATGATAAAGAGTAGTTTTCCTCAAATACAATCATTTTATCAAACGTGATAAAATGAGTACACTTTATCAAGAAAGTAATTGTCGCTCCTAATTGCCCCGTATGATATATTGAGGAAATTGAAAACGTCGAGATACAATTTATGTGAAACACATCTTATTAGCTTTTGGGTATTCATCCATTATTTTTTGTTACTTATTCATTTTTTATTGAGCTATTAGCAAAAAAAAAAAAAAAAAGGAAAAATGTTTTCTTTTCTGGAGAGAATTAACCTAAAGGTAGCGAAAAGTTTCACGTAAATTTTATGCTGTAGTCAAAAAATAAACATTGTACTAAATAACGTGGTAGCTCGAAATAATTCAAATAAAATGAGAAACTTAACACGAGAGCTAAGAATGTTGTGTAAGGTATTATGAGTTGTTTTAAGTAATAAAATAATGTCTGTACATTACGAACTCATTTGGAACTATCATAAGGAATTATAATATTTAACAATAAGATAAAAATTAGTAGTGTAAGAAGATTTCTGATCAAAAGTTTGGCCTAATATTCAGATTTTATACGCCAGTCCAAATAGCAGCTCTCTACTCAAAGTATTTAACTTTTTCTATTCGATACACAATAGGCCTAATACAACCTCAAAAATTGATAAATAGTTTCTAAAAAAAAAGAAAATTGTTGTATTCAATCACGTACATTTTCAATCAAAATAAATAAATAAATAAATAAAATGAAATAGAAATAAAAACTCCTTAGCCAAGATGTTTAAGTTAATGCAAGTATTATGAGGGAAATTTTTAATGTAATTAAAAAATAAACCAAAGTTAAACAAAATGCTCGTTTTTTTGTTGATTTTGTATTAAACGTGGTCATACTAAAAAAACTCAACTGTGTGTATTTTTAAGTACTAATTTCTTGGAGCTGACAAATAAATTTTTCTTTATTTAAAAGAACTCGCTTTCTTCTCAAGCAAAAGTTTAAAAAACTATTTATTACTCTCTTCAGAGCTAACGGATGGTGATATGCAGGTTGGCAGTTTTATGGCTAAAGATGACGGCATAAAACCTATATAAACTTCCTTCTCAAACTGATATTTGTGATTTAAATCATTTTTTTTTTGTAATGTTAGCTCTAAAGCTATAAATTTTTCAAGAAACACAGATTTTTTTCTAACACTTTCAGTGATTTATCCACCTTGTATATTACGATACAGGGTGTTTTTAAACAACACAGGTAGAACTTGGAGTAGAATTTGGAAATAATGCAGAACTAGCGTTAGAAAATAATACTTGAGACTCTTATTTGGATTAATAAAATGTAAAAACATAATATGCTAAAGTATATGAAAAACAACAAAAAAGGAAAAAGTTTTGAACGAATCAAGTTTGGATAGCACCGTCATAATTAAAGAGTCAGAGTTTCATAAAATAGTTAAAAAAGCAGAGAAATTGGCATTGCGAATGAGCATCAACACAAAAAATGGAATATGTATATAGTATGACATGGCTACTTGCATAGCACATATATAAGTGACAGAGTGGGACAAATATCAAAATCTTTAGTTAGGCATAAAAGTCCGAGTTTATTGGGAAACAAAATTTTAGTTATGAACTGATTTCTCTAAAATAATGAAAGATCCACCCCCCCCCCCCTTCGCCTTCAATAAAGGTATATTTATCAACTTGATATTCATTCGAAGTTATACAAGATAACCCTTGAAAAATTTTTAAAGGTATTCCAGGCATCCAAAGGATGAATGTTGAATGTTATGTCAGCTATGAATGGCAAAATTAAGGCACACAGATACAAATGTTCAGCACCATATCAGGCTGTGGCTTTTCATGATAGATAAATTGAAACAAAGAATGTTATTGAGGTATGAGTAGGTAAGTGGTGTTTACCATATGGATAGGAGAAAACCTACCCAGCATCGAGGCCCAGAAGTAAAATTTTGGGGATGGTCCTTTAAGGAAAACAGGGTAATGACCAGCCATTTCTAACAGACCAAGTGTTAAAAAATTAAAGTCATGAAATTTAATTAACACAGAAGTGCTCATTCCCCCAAATTTGATTGCAGTCCCCCCTCGAATGCTACAGAGCATCTCACCTTCTCGAATGAGATCAACAACCCAAAAAAGTGAATTCCCTTAAAAATTTTGGTATTGGTATTTATGTATTTGACTTCATATAATATATAAATAGATGTATATAGACTTACCAACTTTGTAAGTAATATTAGTTTCTCATTTCTCGAAATAGCTATTTGTGTTTGCTCTCAAGACGTTTACTTATCATTTAATTGCAGTGAATTTTCTTTTTAATCAGGAAAAAAACTTCGCAGACACGTATACGTATAGACAACATAAGGAAATGTAAAAATAAATAATTGTACCCTTTTCCTGAAAAAGAAATGTTTATTCTAATGCTGAATTTCAAAAGCTCAGAGTGTTAAAATGCAAGCTTTGATACACATCCCCATTTTTTTCTTTTTAAAGCTTTTTTTTATTTGATAAAAACATACGAAAGATGTTCATCTAGTCAAAAAGAGCTGACACATTTAAAAGTGTTTAGCTGTGTCAGCATCCTAATCTTAGTTTTGCAGGAGATAGAGTGAGAGAGAGATTTTAAGTGGTATTTCATGAGATGGAAGCAGATTGAAATGACATTTTTCCAAAAAAAAAACTACTTTGAGTTGCATTTAAACCTTTTTTAAACTGATTTTTTATCATACTTTTTATTAGGAATGTTTAACAAGGTTGGAAGAAAAAAATATGTATTTCATATTTACCTTTTATATTCGCTTGAGTTTAAGTATCAAAAATGTTGTGGAGGGATGTTCTTGTACTTTAGTTAGGAATATATTCAAAACAAAATATACTATTAGTTTGGATTAACGTAGAGTTTTTCAAACATGTAATTTTTTAAAAATGTTTTTCAGAATTATGTTGGATATTAAATTGGCCCTTTAAAAGAGTACTAGTTTTTGTCAGAAGTAACTAGTTTTTGTAAGAATTAAATTGGAGATTCTTTTTGAACATTTTGTTTAATGATTTGCTATGAATATTGGAAGGACTGGATAGGAATATCGTTTCTTTTTTCCATATTTATTATACTTTGTGTTTTCCATTAATAATGACATGCGCTTACAATAGCCTTTTGTCATAAGACACATTCAGAGCTAAAGTGGATAAAGTCAATCTCGACTTGATTCAGTTTAGCTCTGAACGTAGTAGATTCCAGTAATGACATGTTACGTTCATGCAGAAAGCGTTCAAAGGTAAAGTGGGTTACATCAAAAGGGAATTAATCTACTTTAGCTTTGAAAGTTTCATTTAGTGATCAAATTCTCTGTCTCGCATTTATAAAATGCATATTTTTGGATAAAAATATGAGAATGTGGGATTTCGAATAAAAATAAAAATTTCGAGCTTTTTTTCTCTTCAAAGAAAGTGTTGAGGCTACTATACTGAAAGAAAATTAAATGCTGCATTATTTTTGGCCGAGTATACGGCAACAATTGTCAGCAAAAAAAAAAAAAAAAAAAAAAAAAAAGGCCTGATTCTGAAAAAAGATTATTCACGACCACGCTGCTCAAGAAAATACGTTTAAAAATGAGTGAACTGCAGTGGGTTACTTCAACCATCATTTTATTTTGATACTACACTACATAAGTTCCCTTTATTTCGGAAGAAAAGTGACAAAAATAATGAAAATTTCTTTGATATCCGTCTCTATTGCCTATAATTCTATCTTCAGCTCTTTTGCGCAAAAACCAATTCATTTTTATTTATTCGGGTTTAAAAGTTTGCGTAATAGATAGCAACAAATTCTTGAAAACGAAGGAAATTAATTAATTTATTAAAAATAAAAATTGTTCGAAAAGGACTTGTTCGAGAAAAACGATTTATTTTTCGGTCCCCCTAAAATTTATAAAGTAGAAACTGCGAATTGGTTCAAATAAAGTTTGCGCTTCAATGTCCTCTTTGAGATTTATTCAACCTTAAATCAACACTTATTCACTTTTTGTTCAACTTCAGTTACATGTCTTTTCTTATTTTACTGTATAAAATTATAAAAGTAAGCCGTTGAGGTATGATCGTTTCATTTAAATCCACCAGGATGAAACTTTTATTTTTTTTCAGTTAACTGTCACAATGGCTTCAATCAAAGTTACCTGCTCTCAGTTTAAGATTTTTTTTAAATGTTCTGTGCCTCAAAAAGTTTTCAGAATACATCAAAGGCTTATAAATACGTGAAGTTAAAAATTTATAACTGCAAAAACAAAAAGATAAATCTAGGTAGAATCAACGAAACGCCGGCCACCTTGTCTAGTGGTCAGAGCAATCTTCCACGAATGGTGTGGCCCCGGGTTCGAGTCCCGGCTTGGGCATGGACGTGCTTTCTCTCTCCTGTCCTTGTCCTTTCTTTGTATGAATGTGTTGTTGTGTGAAAGGTTGCCTACCCTATAAACGGGTCCCTATGGCATGCGTGTACAGTGGAAGTCGGACTTCGCACCAAATTAAGGTACAGTTGGAAAAGTGAAGCAGCGCACCCCAAATTGCCAGCCTGGCTGGTACACGACAAAAAAAAAAAAAAAAATCAACGAAACGGTTACTTATTCTTACATACAAGTATACATGTTACATGTGTACAAAGTGCACTTAAGTATCCAAGGAAAAAATGTGACAGCTTTTTTTTTTGTACACTGCGATGCAAAAGTTTAGACAAATGGCAAATATATGAATAAAAAGAAAACTATTCAACGAAATGCTTTCAAATTTCTACCGCAGGTACACAATATGGTCCCAAATACGTGTCTGGAGTTCTTAAAAATTAACAGGAACCAATCATTGGACATTGCCAAAGACATTTTTTTCCATTGTTGCAAAAGTTTAGACAATAGTCAGATTTTATGCAAATATCCCTTGAAATGTGATTGGTGGAGGAAAGGCGGGACTTTATTATTCGAATATAAAGTGCAGATTTTGCTGAATAAATAATCAAAATCTCAAAAGCTCTGTAGTTCTCGTGTACAGAAGATGAGAAAGTTTGGAAGTCGAACTTTGAAAATGAACCTACTTTATTAATTTTTTGTCTTTTAAATCGGCTCTAGTATGGTAGTACATTGTTTTTCACTCTGTGGAGAGCAAATTCAGACATGCGTATCGATCAAAAAGGCCAAGAAAAATTATATTTCTTAAGGATGAAGGAATTGAAAAAAAGGCTCGAATTGACAATTCGCCCCTTAATCCTACAAATTTCAACTTGGGTCAAAAGCAGCATGTGACAGCATAAGTAGATGAACAACTGTATTGGAATGCATAAAAAAACAAAGAATTGTGCCTGAGCCTTTTCGGACAAAGTGTCCCAAATAAGTCAGATTTTAAAGCGAAAAGCACCATATGTATCATCGTGACTAAAAAATGAATGGTACCTTCTTTGATAAAATTATTAAAATTGGGATGGCCTAGATGGATTATAATTATTTTCGCGGGACTTGAGAAATATACAATGATCATATGCTGTGCTGCTTTTACCATTAAAATCTGGGTTATTTGGGACACTATGTCCGAAAAGGCTCAAGCACAATTCTTTATCTTTTTTTATGCATTCCGATTCAGTTGTTCATCTACTTATGCTGCCTACTTATGCTGTCACGTGCTGTTTTTGACCCAAGTTGAAGTTTCGTAGGATTAAGGGGCGAATTGTCAGTTCGAGCCGTTTTTTCAATTTCTTCATCTTTAAGAAATATAATTTTTCTTAGCATTTTGGATCGATACGCATGTTTGAATTTGCTCTCTACAAAGTGAGAAACAATGTACTACCATACTAGAGCCGATTTAAAAGACAAAAAATCAGTAAAGTAGGTTCATTTTCAAATTTCGGCTTCCAAACTTTCTCGTCTTCTGTACACGAGAACTACAGAGCTTTTGAGATTTTGATCATTTATTCAGCAATCTCTGCACTTTATATTCGAATAATAAAGTCCCGCTTTTCCTCCACCAATCACATTTCAAGGGATATTTGCATAAAATCTGACTATTGTCTAAACTTTTGCCACAATGAAAAAAAAATGTCTTTTGTAATGTCCAAAATTTGGTTCCAGTTATAGTTATAAGAACTCCAGACACGTATTTGGGACCACATTGTGTACCTGCAGTAGAAATTTGAAAGCATCTCGTTGAATAGTTTCCTTTTTATTCAGATATTTGTATTTTGTCTAAACTTTTGCATCGCAGTGTATAATACAAAAGCTTGTTGTAACGGTTAGTACTTATTTGGAGTAATGCACACGCAAAGTTTTCCTGTGAAACCTTAAATTTCATTGATTGATGAATGCAGCATTTCAGTCGTAAATACTTTCAGTGGATAAATTTAGTTAAAAATGTAATTTAATTTCAAGCGTCAGTTATTCAAACGATTTTACGTAAAGCAAAAAAATTAAGGTTCAACTTTCCGCTACATTCTTCTAAATTTTTAAAACAACTTCTTCAGACTGATTCCACTAAGTCAAATATATTTCAAATATTGGATATAATAAAAAATTCATTAATAATTTTCTTTAATAAAATTCTTGAGTATGTGTTTTTTCTTTTTGTTAGTTTAAATACAATTTCTTATTTGCCGAATACACTTTTCAGCAGTATCTCAAAAACTGTAATGAAAAAAGACAAAAACGAGAAGTTCTGTCAAGAGCTAAACGAGCCTACTTTCCCGTACATCGACATCGGCATTCCAGCATCTGATCATTATTCTCTTGATTATCTGAGACTAAAAATTATGTCAAACATACCTTTTTAGCACTTAAAGCTGATTTCTAAAAGCAAAATATACCCCTCTCATTAGATGAAATAGACACATAAAAAGTAAATAAATGAATAAATAAAGTTTTGTCGCACTTTTTAAAGAATGTAACTGTTACAGTTCTTCCGTAGAAAAATTCCTCAATTGTTTTCAAAAAAAAAAAAAAAAAAAATTAAAAGTACAAAGTACATCAAAACACATTTTATCAAAGAAAGAAAAAAAAAAAAAACTCGTCCGTTGATAAAATGTCTCGAATTTCACTTTTAATCCGCTGCCAGTTGTTAAATATTAATAAAGAATAAAATACCCTCGTGAATGAAACATTTTTGTTACAAAAAAAATCGTCTGCCAATAATAATAATAATAATAATAATAAATAAATAAAATTCAACATATTAATAAATAAACAAAAAATCGTCTGCACAGTCAGTCATTTTTTTTCTGAGCCTGCATTTCCGCCATGTTTGCGGAGTCGGAGTCGGAATCAGAGTCCTCACAGAAGATTATTCAGAAAAGTACTTTACAAACATTATTTATCAGAACCATTTTCTTACAAAGTTAGCTTGAAGGAAATCCGACTTTAAGTTCAGGATCAACATTCAACTTAAAATCCCCGTAGGCGCTAATGTTAAATTTTTTTTCTGAACGGTTCAATATTGAACAAAAAATGGTTCAAATCAAAAAGTGAAATATGGGAATGAGCCTCTCCGAGATTTTTCAAACAAAAAAAAGTTTATTCCATTCGGATGGTTCACTCAGAAGTTATTAGGTGGGGAAAGGTTGCTTGAACGGTTCAATGTTGAAAGAAAAAATGTTCAAATTGAAAATTTAAATACGGTAATGAAGTATCCTTGCTGAGATCCTTCGAACAAAAAAAAATATATATTTAAATCGGACTGTTCACTCAAAAGTTATTAGGGGTGACAGCTTGTTTGAGCGGTTCAATGTTGAACGAAAAATTGTTCAAATCGGAAATGTAAATACGAGAATGAAGTATCCTTGATAAGATCTTTCGAACAAAAAAAAGTTTGTTCAAATCGGATTGTTCACTCAAAAGTTAGCATCGCGGGACAGGTTGTTTGAACGGTTCAAAGTTGAACCAAAAATTTTTCAAATCGAAAAATGAAATATGGGAATGAGCTGTACTCGCCGAGATCTTTCCAACAAAAAAAAGTTTGTCCAAATCGGAATGTTCATTCAAAAGTTATTAGGGGGGGGGGGGGACAGACAGACCGACCGACCGACACACAAATTCCCCATCTCAATACCCTACTTTCAAATTTTTAATTTTTCGATGTTCATTTTACCTTTTTATTTTTTTAACTTGGCGATATTTTTTGGACTTGACGATATTTTTTGGACTTGGCGATATTTTTTAGATGCATTAAGCTACTTTCAATATTTTTTTCGTCTTTCTTTTATTTTTAACGGGAAAGTAGACTAAAAAGCACGAATAAATCATGAATTCATTTTTCCTTTACAAAACTACAAACTGAGTAATGTACAAAACTGGCAGATAAAGTAAATCACCTAGTTTTAAACTAAAAGAAAGCGCAAAAACCAAGATTAGACTTAAATGTTGAAACAGGTAGGGTGCGCTTTATCGTTCGTGCAGAAATGTACATTAATGTTGAAGCATTATCTTTTAGTCTAGTAAACGAAGGTCAAAGTTAGAGTGAAAAAACTATGTAATTTTTAAAATTTGCGAGATGTACATAAACGGCTCCTAATGAACATTAGGGAAAAGCTTGCAGGGTTCCTTTCTGCTAAATTTTGAGAACATTTGCCAGACATTACAGCTTTAGACATATCCCATAAGTATTTTTGACTCAATTCTTTGACATCAACTTCTGGTAAAACGTGTTCTATTTTTTTAAAGTTCATGACTGGTAGATCTTAGCAATATTGTAAGAATTCTCCAATAGGTCAACTAAAATAATTTTGTCCAGTAGTCGGCCTATCAAGAGCCACCGTTGACTTTCTAAGTGGTAATTCATTTAAATGAATAAAACATACCACGGCTTTTTAGTGAGGGTTCTAAAGACTTTTTTGGGAGTCTAATAGCACCATTTGATTTTCCAATGTTAACTGATGTGCCATCACAACCGATAGCTTTTATGTTCTTTATCAATAGAACTTATTTTTTTCCATAAATCGTGAAACTGAAGCTACAATTTCTTTCCCTGGGCCATTTACTGGAGCACCATGTCCGAATCATTTAGAGTCTGTTTCCTCAACCCCCAAAGATATATATTCTTCTATAATCCTATAGCAGCTACGCTAGAGGAGCTGTATTTCGTTTACCATCACGGTGGCCCCGATAGAACGCGGGCACTGTGTGACGAGGGGCTTAGATTCTGTTTATAGTTTAGTCCACATGTATCACAGATAATTCCCAGTTTCAAGTGTTAATTCAGTTAGATTCCACATTCATAAACAAGTTTCTAACCAAGCCGCGTGGCCTGGAAAATGCTAGTTTTGGTGAAAATTACGGAAGCTTAGAATAAATGTGGGAGGTCTAAATGTTGTTTAATATACTTTTTTCAAACCCAATTTTGTCCTCCGACTTTGCTGCTTACATTTTTTAACTTGAATTATTTTTAACATTTATTCTTAATATTTAAAAAAAATTAAAAAAAGAATATTTTTGAAGAAATTCACAAATGTCAGGCCTTGTGAGGGACACCCAAACAATTTCTGATTAGAATGACATTTTTTGTGGAATATGTGGGTAGGTAGTGGCAACTTTTTGTCAACTTAGTAAATTGAATTTAGAAAAAAAGTTTTTTTCGATACACCCTAATAGTATAAGATCCCACCGCAGTTTATCTACACTCATAGCGTACACTCATCACGTATATGTCAAATTAAAGCTGATTTCTTTCTGAACGTGATACAGTATGTCCGCCTATGTAAAAGTGCCCGAAACCTATAGGCAGCCTGGCCTAGACAGGTCACATGAACGTAGTATTTCTACACTCATAGCGTACACTCATGACTCATATATCAACATATATCAAATTGAAGCTAATTTTTTTCTGAACGTGGTGCACTAAGGCTGCCTATGTAAAAGTGGCCGCAACCTCTAGGCAGCCTGGCCTGAAGTTTAGGGTCTAAAATTTCAAATGGTTATAAAAGACGGAAAAATCGGTCGATTCTTTTGCTTTTTTTACTAAAATTATTCTTAATGTGAGTACTTTTTCGAAAAAAAATTGATGAACTTAAATTTCAAAAATTGCCGATAGGGGACGCTTTAGATTTTGGAGCTAAAAACAACTACTTTTTACCGTTTGTTTTCATATTTTCGTAATTGATTGAAAGAGTTAAAACTCTAACTTAAATTTTGAGCCCAAAATATCAACTAATTTCCGGTTTTTAGCAATACTCGGACCAAACGTCAAAAATTGTGTTTTTCTGCTTTTCAACTAGTCCTTTCATGTAAAAAAATTATTAAAATCACCTGATAATGTTAAAATAAAATCAGATGAACCCTTTCGTAACTAAAAAAAAGAAAAAATAAATTTTTTTTCCAACATTTTTTTTACCCAGAAATTTTGTATTTTACAACTCAGAAAGTGTGCATTTAATTTTATTTTCACATTATTAGTATCGCCAGATGATTTTAATAATATTATTTACATGAAAGGACAAGTTAAAAAGCAGAAAAACACATTTTTTGACGTTTGGTCCGAATATTGCTAAGAACTGGAAATTAGTTGATGTTTTGGGGTCAAAATGTAAGTTAGAGTTTGAATTTTTTGAATCAATTACGAAAATACGAAAAAAAAAAACCCGTTAAAAAGTAGTTGTTTTTAGCTACAAAGTCTAAAGCGTCCCCTATCGGCAATTTTTGAAGTTTAAGTTCATCAATTGTTTTTCGAAAAAGTACTCACATTAAGAATAATTTTTGTAAAAAAACAAAAGAATCGACCCATTTTTCCGTTTTTTATAACCATTTGAAATTTTGGACCCTAAACTTCAGGCCAGGCTGCCTAGAGGTTGCGCCCACTTTTACATAGGCAGCCTCAGTGCACCACGTTCAGAAAAAAAATTAGCTTCAGTTTGATATATGAGTCATGAGTGTACGCTATGAGTGTAGAAATACTACATTCATGTGACCTGTTTAGGCCAGGCTGCCTATAGGTTTCGGGCACTTTTACATAGGCGGACATAGTGCATCACGTTCGGAAAGAAATCAGCTTTAATTTGACATATACGTGATGAGTGTACGCTATGAGTGTAGATAAACTGCTGTCGGATTTTAGACTATGATGAACATACTAAAAGGCCCTGGAGGTAGGGGGGAAGAGAGCTCGTGTTGTAACTTGAGATTTTTGTTGCGTTTTTTTTTTTCAGTTTTCCTTTTATGTCTCAAAACTCTTTACTTGGGACCAAAATTATTTTCTAGACAAATAAAGAGGGTAATTATCCTTAAAATGCCTTTTTAATTTCTATTGTAGCTTTAATAGGTGCCTAGGTATTGAATATCAAAATTTGTGATTTTTTTTAAAAATGGACAATTTTTCCATTCTTTTCTAGTTTTGGAGCCACTTTCAAGTTTAAATTGTCATGATTCTTTTTTCTTTTGAGTGTTAGGTAGTGTGGGTTATCATAGGGATTTGACTTCTCAAAATTGGAAATCAAGGAGATGAAGAAGGAGCTAGAAATGAAGAAAGACAAAAATTGTGTTCTTTCCATTCTTTTCCCCCCATCATAGTCCAGTAAACGAACCCCCCTAATGAGGGGGGTGTTACACATAGTTTTGAAATTTGATACACACGTTCCAAAACGGCTCCTAATGAGCGTAATGACCCCCGATATTTAAGGGTGGGGGGCTCGCACTGCCATTTCAGAGTTCGAAATGTGTTTCTCAGTTTTCAATTGATATCTTAACAGCTATATTTATTTGCGAGCAAAATAGTCAGTTTTTAAAATAAGGGGCTTAAACACCTTTAAATATGAGTGTTTGTGTTTGTTACTGCTCAAATAGGCTCGAGATATACTTTAAAAATTGTGATTAAAAAAACAAAGCACCATTCCCCGCTTTCTTGCAAACTAAATAAAATTGGAAAGAAATCTTTTGGAATGGGTGGATGTCAGCAAGCAGGAGGGGGAGCCCCTAAGCTCCATACATAAAAATATAAACAGTAACTTTAGAGAAAGCAAACACTGGCAGCTTTTGAAGAATGTTTTAACATCCATTTACTCATATCTTGAATTGAAAAAGATGTTCTCTGTAGCTTCAAAGTACGCGTATGCATTTGTTTGCAAATTTTGCGCTTTTAGAAATGATGTCGTGTAGATTTTTACCCTTACACTAAAAGTTTCTTTAAAATAACGAAGGAAAATGCAATAAATGTGGAATGGAAAATACAATGATCATAACGAAAACCAAGTTTTCCTTTTTTCAGCACTCAGTTTTGTTGTGCAAAAAATACTATGAACTCATTAAAATTAGCTTGAGGCATTTTTGTCACACGTATCACGAAAATATAAAAATCGAATGTCTCTTTAACAGATAAAACTGGCAGGATAAAACTTAGCTACAAATTTCATTACGTGACAAGACATCAAAACATGTAATTGCATTTATAGTAGACATCTTGGACATTATTATCCTTAAGTAGGAGAATTGATATTAACTTTGACATTTATTGGGATTCTTAGAGGATGTTTACACTGTAAGGCAGAAAACTAGTCGAAATGATTCTCAGAAAATGCAATATTCTATTAAATCTGAATAAAGACGATACCTTCATGTAATACATTGTTGACTATTTGTAACATTTTGTTTGGTTAATGTGTTCCCAATGCAATCGAACTTATGAGGGGTTCTATTTTGCAAATATGATTAATCAGACTTAGATTCATAGCTATGTGATCTGAAATTGATTTTAAAATAACATTATTATTGGTACTTGATAGTCGAATAGAGTGGAAGAAATTGAAGTACTTGAATTTGGCTAGTAGAAAATTGATTTAACTCAGCTTTTATGTGGATGAAACGTATAAGCTTGTTGACAAAGAGAGATAGAATTTTCTGCAAAACACTAGATTGCTTTAACACCGTATATACCTAACTTTCAGCTACTGTTACAGGCCTCCAGTTAAGCCAAGGCTTAACTAGACAGCGTCTTATACGTTTTAGCGTATAAAACGTTATCGAGTGAAACCTTGGTTAAGCTTTGGAAATTGTTTAAAGTTTCCTTCCTTATAGAGAAAGCTTGCTATGGATCAAACTATTACATAATTTTTGAAAAATGGCATAAAAAAACCCTGAAAACTGTGCGCTGTAGAATTTAATATATATAATAAAACCGTGAAGAGATGGCACTTGTCAATCAAATGAGAAAAAGAGTCCATTCCTTAAAGTAGGTAGAGAAGGAAGAAATTGACGTGTACCATGTTTGTGAGTTTAGCGACATTTTGGCAATGTGACATTCTTTATAAAAAAAGAAATAATTTTTTGACCATATAAGGGCAAAAAAGAGTCAACATTTATAGAAAACCATTCTAAATGTATCGTTTGCAACATTTATTTTACAGCACTGCAATTTATTACAATATTTTTTTTTTTCAAATGGGGCTGCAGTAGAGGCGCAACCTTTTTCAGACCTAGTGCGATCCCCCAATTATGCACCCATTCGTTTATTACAATATAAATTGCAGTAAATATCTTGATCCAGGGAATTAAATTTTTAATTTATCATTCGCTGGTTGAAATTCGTTGATGCTTATTGTTTTATTATTTTTATGAAGAATAACGTTAGAAATTTCGGTAACTAACACTTAAAAGTTTCAAAATCAATTGAATGTTTTTTTTATTTAAGTACTAAACACACAAATATATTGGAATGCAATTTGCAACAGTAACTGCTTTTGGTTGGCGGAAAAGGAAAAAAGACAAGCATTCTGTTCTTTATTAAAACCTTATTCTGGCCAATTTTTAATAAAAATGAACTATCGGAGGCGTTGCATTCTTTAACCAATTGCTGTTCGAAGAAGAAAACGTAGGTCCACCCACTTTCTTAGAATATTGACCTGTCCAATAAGACACCTGCCTCAACATCACAAAATTAAAATATCTTACCTCTTTGGCAAATTTCTTTAATTGGAGGGAGTATTCAAGCTATGCTAGACCCAATAGCACATCCCAATAGCTGAATCCGTTCTTCAGTTTTCCTCTACTTATCACACCTTCATGAAAATGAACAATTCTAAAAAAAGGAGGAGTCAAGTGCCATCCATTCAAAGTCAGACTTTAATAGGATCATCATTATCTTTATTATTTACGTATCGCTTTATTCAAAAGATTTGTGACTAACATCAGCTTTATACTTCTGTAAATGAAGGACATGGCGGAATGCATCGATGCACAGTTGTTCAGAAAGGCAGCTTCAGAAATAGTACTCGGCTGCTTTGAAGATGAAGAACTTCAAGTTGACATAACGAAATGTACCACGAAAGTAAAACTCAATTGTAAAAGCAATATAGGTCCCAAAAAGAGGTGCCCTATGCTTTTGAGTTATGAAAAGATACTTATTAAGAAAGCAAACAACAATATCTCCTACAATAGTACAGAAGTCACCCAAAGAACGATCAAATATTTGGTTTGTTAAGAAAATGTTTATATAACGCACCTTTTATGATCCTTATAATTCCTATTGTGTTTTTTTTGCTGAAAATTGTCGTATGATGTATATTTCTTTTAGAGTAATTAAGGTAATATTTTACTGCTGGTAGAAATGTTTAAATGTAACTAAAGCGAAACTAATACTATAAGTTAGTAACTATTCGGCGAAAACTTAACGATTAAAACTTGACGACAAAAATTAAATGTCAAATCGATTGTCAGTTTTGCGATCCAGGTGATAGTTGGCAGTGTTTCGACAGAATTCAATGCTAAATGTTGATCCCTAAGAAAATCTCAATCACATCATATTAGAATTGGGAACACTAGGTACCATTTTCCATTAATTCTCTTACACGCCAACAAAAGACATTAAATCTCTTTAAAAATAAAAGCGCAATTTTCTACATTTAATGTGCTTTTATATGTGTACGGAAAAATAGTTGCATATTTGGATAAATTTTATCTTTCAGAAATAATACATCTAACGTGTGTAAACAAGTATACGTACCTTTTATTTTAAGTTGCATTAAAATTACTCAAAATGTAACAGGCACAAAAAAGAACTATCGCGGTATCCACCTCAGATTTTATTAATTTTTTTACATAAAAATTTATCTGTAGGCAAACAACGGAAAATGTATTTGAGAGCCAAAATCGTTAATATATTTACTTGTTATTAGAACATTATGTGTTACGCTTAAATATATTATTTCTTGGTGGCACATAGAGTATTTCCAATTAAAAGTTATAAAAGTCAAAAATGATAACTGATATGAGAGACGTAAGAAAGCGGCACAGTAAAACAGAGTAGATTTCATACTTTTTAATGCTTCCATGCAAATAAATATTCCTAAAAGCCAGACAGAAAAACGTGCCTTATCTGCAGTATCCAACCAACATTTTGTGCATTGAGGCGAAAATTATTAAGTAGAAGATTATTTTTCCCCGGTGACAGAAAGAGTTTTCTTTCTCTAAAAGGTCAAAGATAACTTGTTTTGTCATACTGGTTTAAATACATATTTAAAAAAAATAGATGAATTCAGATGCTGATGAGAATTTTTTTAACAGATAAAATCAAAACGAAAATTTGTTATAGACCTACACAAAGCTAGATACTAGGGAATAAGGCCGTGGTGTAGAAAGTGGGAAGGGTGTAGTGAAGGAGAGGACAGACCAACTGATCTATAAAACACAAACGCATATTTATACATCAACACACTCTAGGTTTAATTTTTTGTGCGTCAATATTTATTTGATTGCCTTATTTTTACTTCCAGAGGTATTTTTGAAGTAAACATTTATATTTCGTTTCTTTCACTTTTTAGGCTTGTGTAGGAAAGAATATTTATACATGTACACTCTTTCGATAATCAAATCTGCACATCATATGCATACATTTACTTATACATACGCCAAATTGTATCGACTCATATATTTTATAGAAATTGTATTGTATTGTACATTGTATCCTTTATGAAAAAAAAATTTAGTTTAAACTGACCGACTTTTAAAAATCTTTAGATACAAAATAAAGGATAAAAATAGCAAGTTTCTCAAAACATATGGTTCAAATTTTAACACTGTTCACTATACGTAACCAGAAAAGAAATAGACGAAATTCTTTTTACTGTAAAAGTAACTTGCAATATAAAATCAAAAAATTGTGTTGCTCCATTTTACTCCAATATTAAGGGTCTCCCAGCAAAACCGGATGTGCTTAAAGTAGCCAGGTTCATGAATTGGAATACATGCAGATTTTTAACATTATCCAAAGAATTGCAAATTTACATCCATAGTTTCTACAAGAATGCTGGAGAAAAGTATGACGTGATATCCGGGTAAAAAAAAACAAGAAAATATTGAAACGTAATTTTTATTGAGTAGTTCGGTTTTCTTGTTTTAGGAAATACAAAATTTTACTTGCACCGAATGTCAAACAAATGCTCTCTCTTAGGATTAATTAACATCTATAATATTGTGGTTAACAATATTTCACCAAGCACGTATCATCTTATGTACGAAAAAAGAAACAATATGAGATCATTTTTACGGACATTTCTTTGCATATGAAAAATATTTTTTCCACCATGTCTAAAAATAAACTAAAAACTAAAGTTCAGTTTTGAATTCAATAAAATTCACAGTATGTAAATAACAGTCGGAAAAGAGAGTTAAAAAAATTAAGCTCTCAGTTATTTAAATTTTAAAGGACCTTATTTTCAAAAGAACTAAATTAAAAATAATACTGGAAAGAGTACACTTCAAAGAACTCTATGAGAAAAAAAGAAATCACTTGATATTTTGTTTAAAGTGCTGTCTATTCCAAACACGGTTTGAAAGCCAAAATACTCGACCACAGAAATAGAAGCTGAAATAAAGACAGATAAACGTCCTGAATTGTAGACATTTGCATGAAGTTTGAAACAAAGTATTGCACACACAAGCACTACTTTACATTCACATCTATCTTACAGAACGTCACAACAGATGGTAGAAACATTGAGGTATCGGATATGGGTTGGTTGAATTGTTTGCAAATGATATACTTATGCATGTGCAACAAAAAGGTGGATAGAATTCTTTATACTTAGTTGAAAAGTTCATAAACATGATTGTTTTATTGAACTAAAACTCAAGCTTACCATTATTAATTATAAATACGACAGTGAAACTTTTTTGATTTCTTTAAATGATTATTCTAATATATTCTTCGTAGGTTTATGTATGTAGTATAAATAAATGTATGTTAGGTTAACAAATAACCCATAAATCTGCATAAAATTAGCAACTTTAATATTAATATGGTTTTGTTTTACCCTTAATGCGACTAATTTGCTAGCAATATCTTTTAAAATACTAAATTGTTATTTGATCACTAATTTCTTTTACATTCATTCCTTGAAGAAAACTTTCACAAAAGAGGGGAAATCCCACTTTGTAACATGCGCTAATATTAACCCCCCCCCCCGACTCAAATAAATAATACCTAAGAACACTCTCGATCAAATCACCGTCCGAAGAGTGAAGCTATATAAAACTTAGAATAAAAATTAAATCTGTTAAGAAGCTAGGATTTCACGGAGGTACCCACAAACACACAAAGTCTCAGTTACAGAGATGCACATGATAAACTTATAATCTTCTCCTATTTTGTATGAGGGATTAAAAATAACTTTTATGGAAGTGTCCTAAGTATCTGCAAAAGTTGAAAAGTAAATAAAAAAGGCTTCTTTTATAAACTAGTGAAAACTAGCAGTGAAAGATGTTGTATTCTCTGAAGAAATATATTTTCACTACTAGTTTTCACTTAATATAGTGCATTTTTTCGTCAATGTATTCCTATTTCTGATATTCATGCTTATTCCTTCAAATTTCTTCTTGAATAATCTAACTTTTTTAATCCCTAAATTTTTTGCATTGAAAAAGTTCTTCGTATGTTCGAAACAACCAGGCCCGTCATTTCAAGTTTTTCCGGGGGAGGGGGGAATGCAAGCACAATGCCATTTCATCAGCAATATCAAAAATCATGCCGACTTGCATGTAAATACATTGATTGTCACAGCGAGCAGGGGGGGGGGGCAATTGACCCCTTCTCCCCGGCCCTTAAATGTCGGGCCTAGAAATACCCGTCTGCAGTTCTATGTCCGTTATTTCGAACTTTTTCAGAGGGTGGGGGACAGAGTGTGTACTCAATGTAAATATCATCAAGAACAGCAAAAGCCACGCTCATTTATATGTATATATATTTATTTCCTAAAGTCAGAGGATGGGACAATCGACCCCCTTTGACCCCCCTTAAATGAAGGGCACTTCCGAGCAAATTTCTGAACATACTAAAATTTTGCAATATCACATTTCCATTCCTCTTCATGCATGTTTTAACAATTTGTTTCTGTTAAGAGCTCCAAGTATATTTCCTCAACATCGTTCAAATTCTGTATGATTTGTAGTTTTGTACTGCAGAACACGAAGTCTTCTAATGCATAGGACGGCCGGAATTAAAAGTTCCACCAGAATATTCTTGAATGTCACAGTATATCTTTTGATCATGCCCCAGTGGTTTGGTTATGATTCCATTTTAAGCTGTAGGACTCGTAAGGATCTTTAGGGGCTTTTCATAATTGACCTGTTTTCCGAATTCCTTACAAGGTTATCTAATTTTGGGCTGCAAACAGGTATCGAAGTCCTTTTCAATAAACCGATTGTTACGTATGCCACGTAATCCCCCCCACAACAATTTTATTCAGTAAATATACCTTCAAGAGATATACACTGCTCGACATTGAAAATGCAACACCAAGAAGGAGTGGTCAGAAATTCATGCAAATTTTACCGTAGACGCACGTCACTGAGTTATGCAAATGATATGAAATGCGCAGCTCTCCGACGCACGTGAAGTAAGATATAAGAGAATGAAGTTGAAAAGTGGGCTATGTTCATGTTGTTTTTTCTGCCAGACTAATTATCGGAGAAATTTGGTTTTTGTCTCGAAGGATACGTGTGAAAGGAGGAAATGCCACGCCGTCCTCAACGAAGATACTTCCAGCATATAGACGACTTTACAAGGGGTATGGTGATCGGACTGAGAAGGGGAGGTTGGTCCATACGTCAAATTGCAGCTGATACCCACATGGATGCAAGCACTGTGCATCGGCTGTGTCGGAGATGGTTGGAAAGAGGAAATGTAGCCACATTGAGGGGTGCAGGTGCAGCCACAGTGACGTCAGACCGCTTGGATCGACGGATTCACCGACAAGCTGTGGCGGACCCGCAAGTTACTTGTACGTCGATTCTGCAGCACGTGCAAGGTACCCTGGATGTTCCTGTGTCGACCAGAACTATTTCCCGTCGACTGGTTGCACGTGGCCTGCAATCTCGGCGCCCGCTAAGAAGACTGCCATTGACCTCACAGCACAGACTCCAACGTTTAGAATGGTGCCGGACCAGAGCGACGTGGATGGCAGAATGGCAAACCGTAGTGTTCTCAGATGAATCCCGCTTCTGTTTGTCCAGCGATAGTCATCGCATACGTGTGTGGCGTCGACGTGGAGAAAGATCGAATCCGGCAGTAACTGTGGAACGCCCCACAGCGCGACAACGTAGCATAATGGTTTGCGGCACTATTGCATACAATTCCGTATCACCTCTAGTTCGTATTCGGGGCACTATAACCGGCCCAACGATATGTAGATAATGTACTGCGGCCGGTGGCAATCCCCTACCTTCAGGGTCTGCCAAATGCAATTTTTCAACAGGATAACGCCCGGCCTCACAGTGCTCGAATCAGCCAACATGCTCTACGAGGTGTACAGATGCTTTCCTGGCCACCATACTCTCCTGACTTGTCACCAATCGAACATGTGTGGGACGTGATTGGACGCCGTTTGCAGAACCTGCCACTGCCTCGTTCAGAGGACGAACTGTGGCAAATGGTTGAAAGGGAATGGAGTACCATCCCTCAGGACACCAACCGCAGGCTTATTGACTCCATGCCTAGACGTGTTTCTTCGTGCATCGCTGTCCGCGGTGGTCCTACTTCTTACTGAGCCGACGCCGTCCTCGCTCTAAATTTTGCTTATTTATTTTGAAATAAATATCACTTATTGTTCCATGCTGTCTCTGTCTTCTTACCAAATTTCATCAATTTCTGACCACTCCTTCTTGGTGTTGCATTTTCAATGTCGAGCAGTGTATTATGGAAGCATTAGACGGAAGAGATATGGGGAAGTATGACAACCCCTTCCCTGTCAACTTTCATATAAATACTAATATAGTATAACATTTTCAAATTATTTCAAATATAACTATAAACGAAGTTTAGTTTGTAACTCTTTCTTGTGCTTTTTTCGTTTTAAAATCGGTTCATAATTATTCAATAATATATATACTTATTACTACATATAGCTACACTGTTCAGTACTTTTATCTCCTATTTTTTAGATACGGACTTTTGATTGAATAAAAATAAATTTTAAAACGTTACAGATGAATCTTACAAAGCTCTTTTGTTTTATTGCATTTTAATCAAAAGTTATAAATGGACTGAAAAAAATGGCAATTTTGTTCTAAACTTCGTTCAAAAAAAAAAAAAAAAGCGTAGAAATTAAAAACGTATAGTATAAGTAGCATACCTTAATACTTTCCAACTAAATTGCTTCACCAGTCGGAACTATAGTGTTACGTTTTAAAGCAGGCTTTTCTTGATTTATGATTTAGTGTATATATGAATGGATTACTTAGAAATGTTCAATAAATTCAGTAGCACATGAAACTCAATTTCACAATCAAAGATCAGATTTATACATTAAGTATTTTAATTTTATGGCCCGGTTTCATATACTCATATATTCAAAATAGTTCCATCGCAAGCAATTAATGACTAGTTCTAGTGAAGATGTATTTTGCAGATACTATATTTCAAATCATTTAATCATTTAATTTACATATGTTATACAATTCGATGAAATTTCCAAGTATTTTGCCATATTTACACCGGTTGTTAACTTAGGGAATATTATGATTTTTTTTGGAGGGGCTGGGGGATAATTATCAAATAAATATTACATTTTTTGGAAGGAATGTTTAGAAAAGTTGTTGTCTTATTCTTTATTCTTAGCGATAATAACAAGTAACGTGCATTAAAATTTGTTATTTGCTTTTTTGAATACTCTTCTTTTCTTACTTTTTACATGGGCCCAATGTCTCTCCACTCCCCCCCCCCCCCCGCTGCGCATATTAAGGGAAATAACAAGAATCGAGAAACAAGTTGAGCGCAAAAAATTTCACATCAGAACGACCAATATTCACCGAGGTATGAAGCGCAGCGTTTTGTCCCACTTTACATTCGTGGTTTTCAGGTGCTCGGTTTAATGAATTTCTTTTTTTTTTTTGCTTTCAAATTGTAGACGCTTTTGCAGTATATGGCAGTGTATCATCTTTTTTTTAGTTGCAATCAAAATGATAGATACATATTCTTTTTTTTTTTGCTCTAGCAATTACTGTGATCTCTGTTCTTGGTAGGTCAGTATGTTCTCGAATTTTTTGGTTAAGGGTCATTCCACGGTGACTGACGTTACAGTTTGACTCTATTTTTAAATTAAAAATTCAGTACTGACTTCAAATTGATTTTTTCCACCTGAATTTGAACTAAAATGTAATTACAGAGTATAATAAAAGTCTTTTCATAACTCATTAGGTGTGGGAAATTTTTTTACAGAAATTATGGGGAATCAAACATGTGTGACTGATGTTACACAAAAGCGACATCACTAAAATTGACTTTTTTTCAATTTGAAATCCTCTTCAAACTAATAGCGTGAAACATAAAAATAAAATTCCCATAAAAGTAGAGATTTCAGACTTTATGAAAATACTTTTCTTGATGGAAAAAACTGAAAAACTGATAGCACAGAAAATATGTAATAGGTGTGACTGATGTAACAAAGATTTCGTGACTGATGTTACGATAACAAAACATTGCTACAATAATAAATAATGTCTCTCTAATTATTAACAAAGCATATATTTTGCCCAAAATTGAAGTTAAATTAGAAGAAATAAAGAATGGCAACAAAATCTTAGTTACACTAATTAAGTTTTACACATTAATTTATAATAAATTGTCCTCTTAAAATAACTACTTCTGGGGAAGGCTAATTTTTTTTGTTACTTTTTCTTTCGAATAATAAATTTCATTCACATTGTTAGGCCATTCAAAAATATTTTACTGCTCGAAACTTGACATTAACTGGCTACTTATATTTTTGAATGGCAAGAACCCTTTCTCTACTACGGCCTTCAATTTCGGTACACATTTTGCTAAATTAGACTTCAAAAAACTGTTTTGAATTTTTGGTGATTCAAAAAATCACTGCCGAAAAAGTGTTGCTGCTAATTACCTACTCCAGCTTCTGATTTATTAAAAAATATTACTCAAATATAACCATTAATAATATAGCTTCAGCTTCAAACTCGGGGGAGGGGGGGGAGCTAAAATATTTTCACATTTCTTGAAGTGTAGTGTGTAAAAACTTTTTTGCACGGTACAAAAAATGATATAGGGGAGACTGGTAATGAATGGGCCACTTTTTGGTTTTGAATTTTTGTAATTTTTTCTAACAGTTTGTTTTAACTCTAAATTGGTGTTTTAGTTACTTTACTTATCTGGCTATCTAAAAAAGTCACAAAAGTTAGATTAGCACCTGTCTATAATGAATTATAATAGAAAATAAAAATTTTGAAATTTGGCCCATTCAACCCCACCCATGTGGTTGAATGGGCCATCGAAGGTAATGAATGGGCCACTAAATGAATTCAATGAAAAAATGTGGGCCATTCCATGAAAAGTGAAACCAATTGGTCAAAAATTCATATTGAAGTTATGTTGCTATGTTATGGGCGATTCTCTGTAAACTCGTCATTTTTCACACGAAATCTGTCCGGGCACGGTTTTTTGAAATGTTCGTATAATTATAATACTATTGCTCAGAAAATGAATCTATTACTTTGGTTTGAAAGAGGGCCAATTGAAGTTTGTGTTTTTCTGATAAATCATGAAAGGGGGTAAGTCCCCCGCCTAGTATTACTAGGCAGGGGACTGTGCCAGGTGACTGTGTTTTTGCTCTTCATTGCGTAATATCTGCAAAACTGTTGGAACATAATTAGTTTCGAGACTACCTATCAATTTAGGCACAAATCGCGGACATAATAACTAATACGTTTTATAATTGAATTAATTGACATTAATAAAATCACTTCCCAGAGGACTTTTCGCAACGACCCTGATGCATACCTTCATCACAAATGCGGCTCTCAAACTAAGCAAAGTAGCGTTTCAACACCGTTCTCGGAGATTTTGGCAAACTCACACTGATTACTTTAAACTTCATGCCAAAAAGAATTTTCAAAAGTTATAGATTTTTCGTATTACAGCTTTGAATTTGTTGCAAGGGACTGTTTGAAAAAACTCCGGACAGAATTTACATGGCAATTTTAAGTTTTAGAAATACTTAATTATACCTTATTTCATGAGAAAAATGTAGCTTCATTATTCTATTTTTAGATATTGATTGCCAAATTTATGTAGTGTTAATAGGTTTTTTGAAATACTATCTTTAACAGTTAGACAATGGGATTGGGACAGCCAGGGGACTGTGTTTTTGGCGCTTAGATAATTTCTAGAAAAAAGAATTAAATTGTTATTACTCCAAATACAATTGGGCCACAAAGTATTAATGCTTTACTTGTATTAGGAGCGATAAATACTTTATTACACTTTAATATTTTTGAAATACTCAGTCCGGACAGCCAATTACCAGTTTACAGAGAATCGCCCTTATACATCATTTTAAAGCTTAAGATGTATATTTTAAGAATCCTGCATTGGTTTTTTGGTGAGAGTTAGAATAATACTTCTTTTCTTAGTTGGAAGTACGATATTCACGAACTTGTAAAATTCAGAAAAAAGAACACATTTTCAAATGCATATTTCTCATCGAAAAATAAAAACAAAAATAACTACTTGTAGCACAATTTTAACTACTAAGATGGTACTTTAATAATATGTATTCGTTAATTTCTTTTAAATTGATCTAAATGGTGTAATTGAAGTTTGAAAAAAAGAAGTTTGATGTTACGTCTGTAACAAAAAAGAAGCAAAAGTTGTCATTACGTCCTAAAAAATCAAAATTAAAAAAAAACCCTTAATGGTCCTTTTGGCAAATTCTTAGAGTAATTGCCCACCATAGTTAAAAATATTGCAAGTGATTTAGTTTTTAAATTAATGCTGTTACAGACGTAACATTTCGGACATAACAAATGGCTCTATGTTACGTCCGTAGCAAAAGTAAATTTCCAATTAAATAGGTAAAAAGCACAGGATGAGCAATGCATGTATATAGCATAATATGGTACGAGTACTAAAGTTTCTGGTATTCTGATTTTAAAATTTTTAATTATGTCGGCATGTAATTAAAATTTATTTCTTAAGATTAATAAAATACACATATGGTATAACTGATTATAATTTATACCTCAACTGGCATTTTTTTACTACGTCACATGGAAAGGGAGCTGTGGATGGAGTTGGGGGTATGGTCAGGCACCAGGTGTGGTAGAGAGTAAGATCTAGAACAGCATTTGTCAACGACGTTCTTTCCTTTTTTCAGTGGGCAAACTTCATTTGCAGAAAAAGTTAAAATTATTTATATGCCCCAGGAAAATGTTTTAAAGATGACGCCAAAATTGGAAGAACGGTGGGCTAACATCGCGAATTTGCCAAAAGCCCGCGAAATGCATTGTTTTCGAACAGAATACGAAAATGCCGTTCGAATTTCAAGAACGTCGGACGAAAAAGGACACATTTTTTTCATTCAAAAAAAAAAAAAAAAAAAAAAAAAAAAAAAAAAAAAAAAATCAAAATTGACCAGCTGTCACCAAGAAGGTTAAATTTTAGTTTGGTACTAGAGTATTCTGCTATAGCATCCAACATTTTCAAATTTTTAAGTTCTCCTAAGACCAATCACTGATTCCAGGGAGGAATTTACTTTTCCCGATTTTTTTATGTAGCAGCCCCATTATGCATTAATTTTAAGAATACAAATAAATAAATTTGTGTGAAGGCCCTTCTAAACTTTTCTTGTGTCAATCTTTCTTGGAAATAATTGTCTTAAGATGCATTAATTTATTGTTACATATTGACATATCAGCATATGCTCTCAACTCCCTCAGACTTACCCAAATTTTTTAAAACTTTTACAGTATAACTTAAAATATTCAAATAATGTGTTAATTAATGCTACTGTATTGTTTTAGCACAAAAATCTTTGTTTATTCCTGCTTTAAAATACTGTTTTCTACTTTCAAATCAGAGATGTTACGTCTGTAACACCACTTTGTTTCGTCCGTAACAAGTTTATGAATTTTTTTCACAAATTCGGCAGTCAAAATCCTCACAATCTTTATGGTTTTAGAAAGCTTGAAGTCTCTAGAATACGTATTTAAAAAAAAAAAGTTCAAAATTTCCGTATAATTCAGAGGAATATTGTAAGTCGTATGACATAGTCGAGTTTTTGCTGTTTTGTGAATTACGTCTGTAACAGGCAGTTTTTAATTTCTGTATTTTTTTGTAATTAAGCAATCTGCACTCAAATTTAATGTAGCATAAACATCATCAAGTTACACTACAGGAAAAAAAATTGAAGACTTTCATCAGTCCAAACCAGAATTATTTGTGTTCAAAGTCTGCGATTGTTACGTCTGTAACGATGGAATTGCCCATGTGGATTTAATCTTTTATTTGCTAATTATGACAAAATAAATGTGACACTTGACATGATGATACAAAATCATACTGATTTAAAATTATATAAACATCAAAACTGATGCATACCAATTGTAGTAGAAAAATGACTAAATAATGAGATTGTAAGAAATAAATAACATCAAATATATATATATACAGGGTGTCCACTCCAATCGTGGACCAATAGCTAATTTCTAAACCGTTAGAGATAAGCATATAGTTTATTTAGGAAAAAATCTCCAAATTACGAAAGGAATTTTGGGTCTATTCAATGTTTTTCAAAAAATCAAATTTTGAAAGAGTTACGAAATTTAAATTTTTATACAGCCCCCCAGTCCTATCAGTCATATTTAGTAAAACATTCTTGACACTGTAACGTTTAAAACTAAAAAAAAATCACTCTTCTACCACAAAAATTGACCGAGTTATGACGTTTTGAAAAATCAAGATTTTGAAGGATTTTGCATACGGTCCCTTAAGCGATCGCTCGATGACGTCATGAAATAATGCAAAATCTTGATTTTTCTAAACGTCATAACTCGGTCAATTTTTGTGGTAGAAGAGTGATTTTTTTTAGTTTTAAACGTTACAGTGTCAAGAATGTTTTACTAAATATGATTGATAGGACTGGGGGGCTGTATAAAAATTTAAATTTCGTAACTCTTTCAAAATTTGATTTTTTGAAAAACATTGAATAGACCCAAAATTCCTTTCGTAATTTGGAGATTTTTTCCTAAATAAACTATATGCTTATCTCTAACGGTTTAGAAATTAGCTATTGGTCCACGATTGGAGTGGACACCCTGTATATAAATAACAGATAATACACACTATGATTTAACAAAATTTATATATTTCAAAAATAATATTAAAAATTACTTTCAAAAACTTTATCTTTATTTTCAAACTTGTCAAAATTCAAAAATGTTTTTTTTTAATTTACTAGACATCGGGAATAAGAAATATCTAACTTAAGTTACCAAGAAAGAAAATGAAATTGTACTGTGAGGAATATAATATGAAGGAGAGAGGGGGGCTTTTTCAAGTCACGCACTGCGACCAGAGGTCTATTGTACTATAGGAATATAATATAGATTTGCAAATTATATTTAGAAGTTACTACAAACACATTTTGACGATAGTAATCTTAATCTATTTATGACAGTCAGTTGTGTTTCATATTAATGCGAAAATCCAAAGAAAAGGAAGAAAAACAATATTTAGGTGGCCCATTCATTACCATGACATAGTGGCCCATTCAGCCCCACCTATACTTTTGGAATATATTTAGGTTTTTTGAGTACATTGAATTTAAATAACATCAAAATACAGGTTAAAATTAGTTTATAGATATGGAAAGACTAACTTATACATATGTATGCAGTGAAATACTTGGTACATTTTAGCTAGGAAATGTTTTACTAAAAAGGGAAAAACTTACTTTTTAGTCAGATTCTTGACCATGCCACTCTAGTTTGAAAATGGCTCAGCGCAAACGAATGAAAATTGGATGAGTTTAGTAGAACAAATAGCTACATCTATTGATGGCATCAAAAAAAATTCATGGAAATACTTTTTCATATTTTGCTAGTGGCCCATTTATCACCATGGCCCATTCATTTCCACTCTCCCCTACATGTAATCGATTGTGATTTGGACTTTCTTCGCTAATACTGAAGTTCTCCGAATCTTTAGGAAAATAATGTGACTATTTCAAAAGGTAGTGTAGGCTGTTATGAAGCTTTTGTGGTCATTTCACACGAAAATATTGTACTGTAATTTGCTACATCAAAAATATATGTTTCAATTCCGCAAATTTGCTTTCTCATTTCTATATATTGTTTTACAAATAAATTCATCTGCTTCTAGGAGTATTGCGGATGTTTTTTTAGCGTCTTATCTTTTCAGAATAATCATTAATCTGAGCAGTTTTGATATCTTTCCAGCCTGGTGAACGTCTCCTAAGATCATGTAGGGTCCAAAATTACTGAACTATGTTCTGTTTTCATTGGCAAACACTTTAACTTAACTGCCATACACGGAGAGTTAGGAGTACTTGTTTGTCCAGTTTCAATTAAAAAAGAAAAAAAAGGCAGGTGTTATTTAAAACCGGACTCTTTTGTGTTCTACATTTTCTTGTATTTCTTTTCCTAATTTATCTTTTTTAAAACTTGATTCTAAACTTACTTTGAACTTAGCTAGATGATCATTAAAAAAAAGTATTTTTTCTCTGCTCATTTTATCATACACTGTTTCTGATTTGCTAATCTTCATATTTTCCGTCATTTTAAATTTCTCTCACCTAATATGTTGCTTTTTTGCAGCAGTTAGTGCCATTTGTATGATTTATTTAAAGTATCTTAGTGAAAAGAGAAATGTGACTGATGTTACTGAGACTGATGTTACACATTTTAAGCAAGTTTTAAATATATTAATTCAACTACTTTTAAATATTTAAGTGAAGAATATTAAAGATATCATCATGAATGAAGAGAATATGACTTGTTGTAATCTTTGGTTTAGTTTTGTTTAAGTAAAATAAACTTTTATACTATTTCGTGACTGACGTTACATGACTGTGAGGACTAATTTATAAAAATTGTTTACAAAATAATTATAACAGTTTGAAGCTTCTTTGTTGGCTTAAACTCTTCATTCATAAACTAAATTTCAATAAAAAATAAAACTGTAGACATACCAGTTAATTACACAAGTAAAAAAACAGATGAACTTTCAAAGCTCTAATACAAGAAAACATGTCCACAAAATGGTGTTGTCAAAACTTAGCTATAAAACTTACAAGAAATGAGTTTATAGCCTTTTTAGCGTTATTTTATGAAAATTCATTCTTTTTTACATCATATGAAATCAAAAAACTATTGGTACATTGAAATTTTTTTTCGTGTGTGATGTCTCCAGTTTCGTGGAATTGCCCTTAATATTTGTTGCACTAAACTGTCAAATTTGTTTATCCAAATTGTTTTTTGATGCTTTGGATATCCATAAAAGTGAATGGGGGGGGGGGGGGGATAAGGACCACATGAAAAGATAGATCTTGTGCTTTTTACTAAACTATTTTTTCGCTTTAATTTTTAAATGTCTTAACTCTGAATCTTAACTTGACTATTTTCTCCATTAGAAGTATATATCTAGAACGAACCGTTGCAAAAATGAAGGCATCGTCGGTTCAACGGGGATATACTATATATAAATAGGTACGCATGTGAGTTTGTATTTTGCTCATACAAATCTGCACTTTACGTCAGATTTTGCAAAATTTTGCACAGAGGCTCTTTGATGATCAGAAATTCATAGAGGTTAGTATTTCCAAAAACATATCCGCATTTTAAGACGGATTTGTGCCAAATTGGGTACAGAGGTAGTTTAGTGCTCACCAAGATTTTTTAAAAAATTCAACCGGGTTTAAATTTAAATTTTCAGCCTAGAAATTACTTTTTTCATATTTGTTAACTGCAAACTGCAAACAATATTTCTCTTTCACTTAAATCCGATTGTTGAACATTCATCAAAACGCGACTTTTATTTTCGAGGTAGACCGTGCAACGCTGGACAAAGCAGTTAGTAAATTTATATCGGAAAACACTAAATAAATTCAAAAACATACAATATATCCTAAGTAAGAATGATGTGTGTAAATACTCAGAAATAATTATTTCAAGAACTAACGAACTTTCTTCATCAGTACAAAATAATCAAGTTCTTTTGCAGCAATGAAGATTTTTTTCCCAGTTATGCATATAAATCGAAAGTTTCACAGGTTTACTTCCTCGTGGTGGGATTCACCTTTAATTCCTTAAAATTTAGTTCAGTTGAAATAATCACCTCATTCAGGGTAGACCAACCGATGTATGAATAAGTGAGCACAATTTAATTTTCAAATTCATAACATCGTTAAAATTGGCAGCATGTGGCACAAGACAATAAAAACATTTTGATAAATAGTTGCATTTATTTCTAAAAACTGATTGTAGTAAGATTAATATGCAAAATGAACAGCAACTCAGTAACTGATCATTCCTAACAATTTATACTAGTTAGGGGTGCTCAGTTACTGAGTTGCTGTTAGTTTTGCGTATTAATCTTTCTACAACATTATCTTTCTGCTCTCTTTCTTGGAATGGCATAAAACACTTACTACTGCCACAGATATATTTTCCACGTCCTTACAAGCGCATTCCACACATTGAAAACCAGAAACAGCTTAAAATTTTAGTCGAGAGTATTTTCATATTTAGAAAAAAAACAAAAAAGCAACTGGAACTAATGTAATACATTTGACTGTTTTATTAATTTATTTAATTGCAAAATGCAAAAAAAAGGTCTTTTCCCCTACTATATCCCATTGTATCCTTGGAAATGTGGTATTGATAACTATGTAATAGTTTTCTCCGTTCTCGCAGATTTAAGAAAGTAGCCAAATCAGTAAATTTCTCTGGCAGCCAATTCAGTCAAAAAAAAAACCATATTTCTATTTTTTTTTAAATACGAGCCGTTTATAAGATGGCGTTTACTGATTGCTCTTTCTATCCTATTCTTGCAAGCGATTTATAAAATAACTAGCGGTACACGCACGGCTTTGCCCGTGGTATAAAATTAAAAGTTCATTTGTAAAAAAATGATATAGCAGAAAAAAATACTCTATTTTAGTTATAATTCAACTATAATTCCTTCAAAGTATGATATAAAAATTTGGTATGGACCCCACACTACTTCCTTTTACGTGTAAATTTCTTAGTAGATGCCTTAAATGCTAAACCAGTGCTTGAAGTGAGTAAGATAACAATTCAAACATTTGCATCCCTAGTTTGCCACGAAACAATGCAAAAAAATGTTTTACAATGATTAATCTCCTAAATATCGCCGATTTTAACATCATTCAGTAGATTTTTCGCAAAATATCGCCAATAGCGCCAAATTGAACCCCAAAAAATTTTTTTTTCGCTAAATTTATTGCCAACTTGGCGATATGTCACCAAATTGGCGTCAAACACTTGGTGACCAAAAGCTTGGCGAGATATCGCCAAGTGGTCGCGCCAATTCATATCACTTTGGTCTGCATTGAAAGCCCTGATTACCCCATAAAAGGGGTAAATCACCCCCTTGGGGACATTCGAATGCAACCCCAAAGATAGGTGCACAAAAATAAGCCAAAAGAAAAACTAAGAAAAATTTTGTTGCTCACAGAAAACAACAGAAATCTTACCAAAGTTTAAAAGAAGAAGAAAGTTTTCTTTCCTAACTTCAAAAACAAAATAATACATTTTCCGAAATGACATACTTTAGAAAGAACGTTGCAATATCGCAATAAGATAGAAGTAAATATACTGAAATAGAATTGAATGCCAAATTGTAAAAAAGTCGCCAAAAAAATAATTTTAAATATTGTCTTTCATT
The DNA here is from genome assembly GCA_038373865.1 of Uloborus plumipes. NCBI lineage: Eukaryota > Metazoa > Arthropoda > Arachnida > Araneae > Uloboridae > Uloborus > Uloborus plumipes. The sequence continues at coordinate 63,579 of JAXGGA010002019.1, read as the reverse complement.
ATTTATTAAATGCAATTATTGCTGCAAATTACAGTCCAACAATAAATAATCACATTGCAAAAGTATATTTGGAGCAATTTTTTCTTTTAAACTCAACTGATCCTAAAAATTTTAAGTATTAGTCATAGAAATTTCGTGCATTCTATCACAATGATAATAAAAACAATAAACATCGACAAAGATCAACCAGCAAACGATAAATTAAAAGCTAAATTCGTTCACTCAAGCCATTTGCTGCAATTTATATTGAAATAAATTAATAATGAAGTAAAATATGTTTTGCAGACGATAAATTTAGAATGGTATCCTGTATTTTAAGGAAAGGACTCGATTTCTCATTTGATTGACAGGTGCCATCTTATCACGGTTTTTAATATTTCATTTGACTTATTTTAATAAGGCTTGGAGTTTGGATTGTTACAAAAACAAATACATTTTTAAAATTATTAAGGGAAAAAGAACGAAATAAAAACGTAACCATGGTAACAACATGAAAAGTTGATTTCCGTTGATAAAATAATTCATTTCATCTCTATTTTCAAACAAATTTTATTCGCGAGCAAAGCCATTTTAGAATCGTTTGGCTTGCTTTACTGAAGGTAAGCCTTGAATTTCGGGATTCTAAAAACAATTGTTATAGCTCTCCTGATGATCGTAGAAACTTCGAAAAAACGTCATTTTGTGCAGAAAATTTCAAGCTTTCGAATGACATAAGACTTGAAAATGTGTATGGAATATTTCTTCCCTATTTTATCGAATTTCCTCTAAGAATTTGAATAGAAAAAGAACGAAATGGAATGTTCGAAAAATCGCTTCGAGGTGCAAAACTACATGCTACAAACTAATTTTGTGCCAAGTGGCATGAAAATCGACCGAACGGTTTTGGCGCTACGCGCGTAACAGACAGACAGACAGAAAGAAAGAAGGACAGACAGAACCACCTTCAGCTTTATTATTAGTAGAGAAGAGATAGAGATAGAGATGAAGATGATTAAAAATATGTCAAATTATCTCGCACATAGAAACAGTGGATGGGTGTATGTGCAAAGTACTTTTTGATTCAAAATATGCATATATTTAAGATTCAGCACTGCATTGCAATACATTTTAATAAATCTAAGGCATTTAAATAGAGGATTAGACTATATCTGACCCAGTTGGATAGAATAAATTATTTGAGAAAACTTTCGCATTTAAATTCAAGTCTTTTTATTTTAAAACAAAAGGATTTCGTTTCTCACAATGACAACGACCAAAATCTCTTTGCGACAGTAGAGCTTATCGGTAGTAAAAGAAAGGAACTCGTTCACGAAATTATAGGAATATGCGGATGCGTTTTCCGGATTTAATGCTAAGAAAGAATTTTAGTCCGCATATTTTCCGGAAAGGATTTTGCTTTGCTCAAAATGTAAAATCCTTGTTGTAGTAAAACGTAATACCATCAACAAATCCATGTAAGCAAATGTTTTTACTTCTTATGATGGATATACCTACTTTCAGAGGAAAACGGTTAGGGTTTTGATGCGTTTGAAACTTTTATTTTTGACCTGATACGGTTTAGTCCAGTTTTAATTACCATTTTTTAGCTTTTTTAGAAGTATAAAAACTGTATCATTATCCGGAATATGTGACAAAGATGGTAAATTCAAAGCAGAAATATTTTTATAAATGTCTTGCCGTTTTCATTTTTACTCATTGTTTTACTTTCAAATAATAAAAGTAATTCCCCCCCCCCTTAAAAAAAGCAAGAGAAAAAAAATCATTTTTCAAAAAAGGAAAATTAAAAACCTTTTAGTCCCTCTAAAAGATCACAGAGTCAATATCAAAAGCAAAATTATAAATAGTGAAAAGTCTAGCCTTGACAATTGGTGTGCTAAATTTACTTACCAGCTCAAGGGCGGTAACACTTCTTAAATACCCAAACTTTCCCTTACCATTTCATTTCACACCTCCAGGGTCCCCCGTACCTACCACAGTTCCCTTACCATTGCAATTTGTACCGTACCACTGCCGTGGTCTCTCCGTGGTATGCTAAATTTACTTTAGATACTTGTTTTTTAGCACTTTCAGCTTTACTGAAACAACATCTGCCTTTTGTTAGGTTATTTGCTAAGCCGCAGGGATGAATCCTAATTAGGACGACACTGCAGGCTCCAGATGACATAACTGCGCTATCGGTGTATTGCGTATGCTTTGTGTTAGAAAAACCGGAGTCACACGATGATAATATATTCCTTGATATTGACCATCAAAACAGCCCAAAACGTCAGTTTTGCAAATTGCGCAAAAAGTTAAAGTTCTAAACCCATCAATCATAAAGCTAGAAATTTGCTTCATCATTCATTGTTTATATTTCTGCAATAAATACAGAAGTCGAAGATGTACACTCTTAAAAGTGTGCCGCTTATATGTAAGGCACAAGAGAATTGTGCCTTATATTACTTACATATCAGAGGCACAAAGCGTTAGGTGCCGTTGATACATACAAAGCACAACGAGATGAACGGCACGGACAGGAAGCAAAACTTTTTGAAGGCACACTGAATTGGCCGTGCCTTTTAAATTCCCACTTCGCAAGTTTTAAGCGGCACATCGTCTATTCACGCTTTGGGTTTGAGGTTATAGCTGATCACGTGGCCCGTATGTTTATTTTCAATGCTGGAGATGGCGGAAAGTTCGTTATCGCAAAAATTCAGGATTAAATGTATTCTTTCGTCGTTTTCAAGCAATATTATTAGTTTGAGAGAAATAATTTTATGTATTGCATTGTTGTTTGATGCGGATCTAAGAATAGGGAACGAAAATCAAGTTGTAGTGTAGAAATTTGATCGTTCCATGCCTTTCCTTTGCAAGATTCATCGTTTGAAGCAACGGCAAATGAAAAGTCAGTCGGGTGAATTTTGTGCAGAATAAGCATATTATGGTTTGCTCTGAACACTTACTATCAGAAGAAGATTTTATTTATCTGTCCATCCATTATGCATTATTGATTGCCGAGGCATAAACTGCTGTTTCAAACGTCTTCCTATGGAAACATCGATAACAAAATGGGCAGCAAAAGAGTGTGTTAGTGTATTTTTAAAATCTACATACTCCTTTGCTGATCTTTTTTGTGCTGTATGTTGACATTTTGTGCTACGACAGGTATGTAAAATAGCTCGTCCAATTTATTTCTATTATGATTTATCAGCGTTATTTTAATTAAAATCTTAGTCTCATTTGCCATAATGGTTTAATATGTTAGATATTTGATACTGTTTGTTGTTCCGGCAAAAAGCTCCATTGACAAAAGAAGTAATTATTTTTTAGTTGCATGGGCTTTATTATGATAAATATTTTCTCACAAGATTCGGTTGACTTTAAATTTATTGTACTACTTTTTAAAATATAGTAGGATTTTTTAAAAAATAATAAGTTATGATTTAGCATTTTTTTTAAAGTTAAAAATTAATTTTAACTCAATTTGATAATATTTCGTAGTACTTCATCATGATAATGTATAAATTTCAGTGCCGTATTTACGTATGGGCTTAGTGGGCTACAGCCCAGGGCGGCACGATTGGGGGGGGGGCGGCACTTTTTCTATGCAAAGTAAAGACCCTTTTTTTTTTTAGACAGCAGGGCTGATCGGCAGCGAGAATTACATCAGTTAATTGAATTAAATACTGTTCTTTATTTAATAACGCTGGAATGCTGGTGGAATTTTTCATACAAAAGTATTGAACCGCAGGGGAAAAAAAAGAAAAGAAGATAAGACAGGATCAAGACTAGAAAGATCAGAAAAAAAGACTGCAAGACAGAAAAAAATTGTTCGTTAAAATCGGGTCTTGCTCGTTAAAACGAATTCTGTTCCATAGACTTAACTTTGATCCAACAAAATATTCTCGTTTCCCTCGTTGTTGATTTATAATAATGTAAGAGCAGATTTGTAGTAGTAAAAGTTGAAATTCCCAAAAGACGAATTTTTACCAATTGGCTGATTGTTAACAACCAACCAATTTCATGTTTAACTAGCTGTGTGGCCGGGATTTGCACGGTTTACCTTGAAAATACATTTTATGTCAAGTAAATAAAAAAGTTTTTTTTTTTTTAACAGCTTTGAAATTCAACACCTCAAGGGGGGGGGGCGGCCAGTTTCAAAAGCCCAGGGCGGCCTCACGTCAAATACGCATCTGATAAATTCTCACAAGATTCAGTTGAATATAAATTTGTTGAACTTGTTAAAATATAATAGGATTTTTTTCGGCAAAAATAAGTAAAAAAAGACTATTCTCGTAGAAATTGCAGATTCAAAACTAAATATTTATAAAAGAAACCTTGCCTCTGTGCATTAAAGTTTAAATTCACTAATTTTCTGTATCGCAGTAAATTTAATAAATTTTAACTTAGTCAATTTTCATGTGACCTTTATTATGGTAAAATACTTTATCACGAGATTCAGTTGACTTTAAATTTACTGAATTTGTTATCTTTTAATGAGATTTTATTAGACAAAAATACAACTTTTAGTGAAATTTGTTCGTCAAACAATTTTTCTTTAGCAGGCCGAGTACTCAGTGATCAATTTAAATCATTTTTTGGATTCGTATGACATGTTCGTAGTTATAAAAAACTGTTATGATGTTTTTGAATTGTAACAGAAGTTTAAATGTGTGTTTAGATGTGATTTAAGGAATACTGCAATTTTTATCGAGATTGCATGGAATGATCGGTTATTATCCTGTACGTAATAACTAAATTTGAAACTACAGCATTATAAAACATCAAGTGTTTGTTCTCCCTAAAAAGATACTATTTTGCATAAAAGGAACCCATTAAGCGCCAAGTCTCCCTTTTTGGGAACCTTAGGTTAAGATTTTTTTCCTTCGCAAGTACTTCAGATATATTTCTTGAAAGTGTTTGTTATTAACCAACAAAGTGCCTAACTTGATTGGTATTTTTTTCAAAAAAATTGAAACTTAATTTCTATTTTTTAAAAAATAGTTAATTTAGGAGAAAATTCTGATTTTTACTTTATAAGGAAAAAAAATCCATAAAAATAACTAAATCGAATGCAGGCGTTTAAAAACATTGAAAATAAATCACAATAGATCTCTTTTCAAGTCCTAATAAGCAGGGGTCAAGAAAAATAATTTGAAAGGGTTTTATAGCTGTTTATTTACGAAGGTCCCAAAATGGGACACTTGGCGGGTTCTGACTAGAAGAACAAATCTCAAGAAAGCGGAATTAAAATCTCGCTCACTTTGCATGAATAAACTCACTGCTCGTTTCATTTGCTGTTGAAGGTCACCCCCTTTGTATTTGAACATAGTAAACTCTCTTTTGTCATGAAGAGGTATTTCCGGGCTCTCTTTTGTTGTTCAAAAGCAGGTGTTTTTCTCAGAAAAAGTGATATTCCACTCATTCTGTACAATGTTCTAGATAAGCAATGGTCAGTCATGCCCAAGGACAATGGGTCATCTCCCTAAAGAAGGATTCTCCCCTATAATGATATCTGAATCATTCTAACCGCCCCCTCCCCCCCTTAAAAATTCATTGGCACAGTCTGAGACATCAAGCTCCTTTCCCGTCCTTCGTGGGCACCCCTAAGAAGAGGGGGTGAGGCCTTCCTCCTAAATTCTTGGTAAGTGACATTCAGGTTCAGTAAGGGAAGTTCAATTTCAAAAATACATTTTTTTAAAATTTCTTGACACCAAAAATGGTGTTAAATTTCTTGACTTCGCAGCAAGCTTTAGACAAGCCAGAGACAACAAATTGTAGCGCAGTACCAGAAAATGAGTGCAGTACCACTTGGTCGCCCCTACTCTACTCTGATCAGATAATTGAGAAGGAAAGTCGTCATGGCTATTGCTTAGATCATAAATATAATTGGATAAAAAAATCAAGTTGAATTTTTAGGAATTATTGCAGGTTTTGATACGAAATTGGAGAAACTGAAATCGTTACTTATACCTCTACTTCAACAAAAAAACAGATTTTTTTTTTGTCCAAAAAACATTCTGATATTGTAAATTATGAAACATGTTATCCAACATGCTGCGAAGTATACAATAGGTACACAGCAGAAAAAATAAATCAATGAACCTCGCCTATGAGGAAAGTAATATAAAGTTGTGCTGCTCAAAAATTTCTTAGTTTTGTTTTATACTTGTCTAGGGTTACAGTCATTTTCATTTACAGACTACATTTACTTGATTCCCGGCAGGGTTAATTTGAAGTTTTTATTTCTTCATTGTGGTACATGAAAATATTAAGGCTTCAGGTTAAAAAGTTAAAAATTATTAGGAACAATTTCCGTTTCATGAAAAAAAGTGATACTTAGAATTTGCAAAAACTTACATGTTTTTTACTTCAAAGCTTTTATATGGATTAAATAAGATATCAACTTGATAATAAAAAAGTGAGGTATTAATAGTTAACTTTGCTAACTGCACAAAACTAGTTTTTATGTTTTCTAACCAGTTTTAGCCAGATTTTATTCGATCATCACTATTGAAGAAAATATAATTATGTTATCCCCATTAAACGCCAAGTCTCCCATTTTGGGACCATACCATATCTCATGACTAAATAAATATTTTTGAAAAATTGAAGTTACATATGGTTGTCGATGTGTATTGAACCTCAAAACATACAAAAATTAAGATATTTTTAATGTGGTTCATATAGCGGCGTTTAATGGGTTAAAATCACTCTATATTTTATAGCATTTCCATTTATTTCATTTAATAAATGTTATACTAAAGCAACTAAAACTAAAAATAGTTTAAATACCTTGTTTTGTTCCTATTCTCAATATTTTCTTTCAAAAAGTTACCTTTTAATTAAAATTGAATAAATTCAATCATGTAAGACTACCTTTGTTTCAGGATCAAACTGACAATTTGTTATGAAGTACTTATTTTTGCTATGTCGTACAATGGCAAAAACTGAAGCTTAATAGCATTTTTTTTTCTTATCTTGTCCAATTTTCAGTTCTGTTGACAAGATTAGCGAAAATAAGAGCTTATACAACAATGAAATCAGAAAATGAAATAAAGTATTATGCACAAGATTTTTATATTCTTTGGGAAACATTTTGTTTTGATATATCTAATTAATGTGTCATGACGAATTAAAACCTAAAAAAAAGTTTAAAACATGCAAGCACTGGGGTAAAAAATTAAGAAGTTACTATAAACTAACATTGAAATTCTCCTTAATAAACCATTATTATTATTATAAACCTATAAGAGGCACAAATCCTTTTAAATGTAAGGCACTGAAATCAAAAATCAGAGGCACAGACGTTTTCAAATATAAGGCACTGAAATCTAAAATCAGAGGCACAAACGTCCTCAAATATAAGGCACTGAAATCTAAAATCAAAGGCACGGTATGTGCCTTTTAATTTCAGAGGCACAAACGGTGCCTTTCATTTTAAATGTGCCGCTTAATTTTCAGAGGCACAAAAATTCAAAATGTGCCTCTTATTTCAGAGGCACAGTTTTAAGAGTGTAGCAGCAAGAAGTTTAAGTTTCACAAAATCTAGTATTCCAAATTTAAAAATAAATGACATTATCAACAATTGATTCAAGATATATAACAATGAGAAAAAAGTTTATTATTTTATTCATATATGCTTACATTTTCTGAAATATGCACCGGGACCAAATTGAACTGTCTTATTTATCATTGCTGGCATAAGTGGCACATACTCAAGCTCCTGCAAAGCTGATCTCTTCGCTTTTTTCTTTTTATTTTAAATTCGAAAAATAGTTTCATGCATTTTCTCTTTTTTCAAATCGTGACAGAAAAAAGGAATCATTTTGTCTTTAGGGTGAAATTCCGTATTCTTATGAATTCCTGAGCAGTCTGTTGTTGAGAATTTCTTGGAAGTAGAAATCTATAAAGCATAATTCTCTACGATAACTTATTTTTTCTTTTGTTCGCAGGTGGTGCAGTTCACGTGATATATGAAAGTTGTTTTGAAGCTTAACCCTGAATCTATAAAGATTGCAACGTAAGCAAAATAAGTTTCACAGTACGTTGTTTCCATAGATGAATATTAAACATCCAGCTGAAAGTTATCTGACTTAAATGAGATAGATAAACTTAAAACATCAAATCACGGTCATCTGGTAAAGATTGTTGTGTTTAATTTACATGATGGAATAAAAATTTTCCGTGAGAATGCCGTTGACAACATGAGGGCTGGTAAATGTCAAAAAAAACAGAAACAGTAGCTTTAGCAGAAAGCCTTGAGATTAATTTTTCGCCAATGACGCATCAATATAAGTGTAATCGTTCACTAAATGTAATTAAGACAATAGAAAGTATTTTTTTTTTAATTTTGTTTTGTGGTAACCGTGTGCAAACAGATGTTTCTGTTCTCTTTGTTTGCATAAGCAAAGTTGACTATCTTCCCGCTGGCATTGGTGCTAGAAATTCAACGCCAACAAATTAAGATCGCCTATTTCCAACTGTCAAAAATTTTGTAGCAGCGACTACATATGAGTGGTTGTAACTTAGATCCAAGAACTCTTGAAATATCGAGATAGATATAGAAGAAAGTTTCGTAGTGGCCACAACATACTAGTTAATTTTAGAGAAAAATTAAAAAGTTGACAATTAAATGAAAAGTGGGAATTAAATATATATTATTTCATTATAAAAGTATTTCGTTTGCATCTTGAAAATTTAAATATTTTTTTTGTTTGTTTTTTCATCTCAACTGAGGTTTCTGAATTCAAATACTACCTCATTTCTCTTTACTGTCTGCTTTTAAGTCCTTTTATGTTTCTTTTGTAAAACACGAAATCCGAAAATTTGCTTTTCCAAGGAAATGTAGCAATCCACCTTGATGGGGACTTGCAGAAGCTTTAGAGTGGAATAAAAAGTTTTTATAGCTATGTATGTTGTGCAATTTCGAAGTGGAAAATCCCGAGTGGATACTGAAATGTTTATTTTATGCAAAACATTTTCGAAACATGCAGACAGCTAGCTCTACAGTGAACATTCAGAACATAAAAGCTGTATCGACAACAAATCAAGGTATTTAGATTGAAATCATTTTAATATCACAATTTCAAGTATCATTAAAACATAATAGTAAAAAACTTAACGGTAAGTACTCTGAACTTTCTTTAGAGCTGTATACGTTTTTATTCATAAAAAAATAAACTATAAAGCTTGTTATATGAATGTAACGTTTATTGTTGGTGTTAACCATAGGTAAGAAAAAGTTCTTATTTTTTTTTCCTCTGCTCATTTTTAACCTCAACGCAACAAGGAAGGAAGTTATAAAATTGACGAGTCTGTGCATCTGTGTATCTGCGTGTGTTATCGTAGCACCTAAACTGTACTAATCTTAATATTTCTTCTTGTTCGAAAGTGGAATTGATCTAGAATGTTCTTAGTTTATTCTCGTCTTCGTAAAGCATTAATGGACGAAGTTATTAGTAAAAAACTTTGAATAGCGTATTTCGCAATTTTTACAGTAAAAACATATTTGAAATTAAAAAAAAAATGCATCGAAAGAAAGAGCAATTTTTTCCCGTCTGATTTAACTTGTTTGGAACTTCCCCGTTAAAACAAATTCTAATTATATCGTTTTTAGCAGATTTAAAACGTAACTAAGCTTTTATTTATGTGATTGGTAACCGATTTTAATGTTGGCCGGGAAGGAATAAATGCTCATTGCTTGATTTAAATGTTTCAATTCTCCAGTTTCTATTTGTGAACAAATAAAAATACTTATAATTGATTTTAATACAAGGTTTTTAAAGAATTTTCAATTTTCCCGCCTGAATCTGTTTTTGCGGCTAGACATTGTTTAGGTGTGATTATTTTCCTTTTTACTGTTTCCAAATGTCCTTTAAAAACAATTAAGTACATTTAAAGTTTAAATGTTTTCTGATCCCTGAAGTTTATCTTGATGTGAGGTCAGCAATCAGGGTCAGCTTTTTAAAAATCTTAGTAGTATTGTTGTTATTAACTCAAAATAAATACGTGCTATGTATAAAGCAGTAAGTAACCGCGGTCGTATGCGGTCGCTCGCTGGTATTTCTAATTTCATATTAGCTACCAGTTTTTTTGGGCTCTCTTTGCTATATAAGAGGATTTTTGCCTCCAACTCGACTACTTTCGTATTCCATGCTGATGAGAGCAGAATAAGCTCGAAACAGCTGTCCATGGATCGAAATGGTCGAGTTGGCGGTGTATTGCACGTGCTATGTGTTTGGAAGAAAATATTATTTTACCTTAATTTTAAATAATGAGGAAATTATTTCCACTCTACTATAAATGTGCTAATTAGAATGGTAACTATGTAGAGACTAAATAGAAACATGATTTATTGCTATTTATTAAAAGATTTTAAACATTAAAAATTTGTTTTAACATGAATATCGATTTTTTTCTTTTGATAAGTTCAAATTTAGAGAAAAAATTAGTTTCATAGATTAATAAAAAAAGAAACTCATATTTTGTCTTTTTCACGTATTGTATTGATTAATTACGTAAGGTTAGAAATAAAAATACATGCCAGAAAATCCTTTCCAAAGCTTCATTTTTCTCCCCTTAAGTCATCCATCACGTTAACGATAAGGGGTTTCTCATTTTAACCAATGAGATTGTCTCTTAATTAAGAAGATCAAGTACTCTTATCTAATCGTATCTTTTTATCAATTTACTATTTTCCTGGTAATAATTGAAGAAAATATATTTCTCTTAAACTATCTTTTAAAAAATAAAGATTAATAGTAATAATGTATAGATAGTTTTGAAACTTGAGTTTTATTTCAAAATAATATTGAAAAAAAAATCACACCTGGGGGAAAAAAATTTTCTGCAGATAAATAAAAGGAAATAATTGCCAATTAGGTAATTAAAATAAAATATCTTTCTCTAATCTGTACAACTTCACTTTCAGAAAATTTGTAATGTTTTTAATGGCTATCTTAGTAGAATGGGTTGATTCGCACATATTTTAACAATCAAAAATGCCTGTGAAGGAAAAAGGTGAGGTATTGGTATCAAATGCTAGTTAGCAAAATTTTGAAATTGAAATATATTTAGATCCTTCACCATCCCCTTGAAGTTTTACCAATTATGTATAAGAAAAATACTCAATTAGGTAAGATTTTTTTTTATGTATCACCTGTAATATAAATAATGGCACTTTGAAACACTTTGCTTTCGAAAAAATGTATCTTATTTAAGCCTTCCACTGGGCAGTTATTAATTTCCAAGAACTCCAATAGATATGATCCGTATGAGTTCGTGTTTCCTTTATGTTAAAAGCGCGAAAAGTGATAGGCATTTAGTATTGCGGGGACGAAAGTAAGGTAATTGCTTGGCAAGGTAAAAGTTAAATAATGCAATTTTGGTAGAACTTTCTACATCCTGATGCATTTGTTAATCATTGCCGATTAACAGGTGCATTAGAATATTGTATTAGGTTATAACAAATGTTTCTTGTAATGCACCGTGTCACAAAATGCTCAAAAACTAACCTTGCATTGCTGTAAAGTAATATGAAGTACTTCTCACAACTACAGCGCAATATGGCAAACATACAAATTATAATGTAATAAGTGCAAAAATAATGATATAATTAGACTGGAAATGATTTAGATTATTTTAATTAGTTAATATTAAGCATAATTTAGCTCTAAAAGTACAAAGACATATTTTAAAAACTTTTTAACCTAGTTTTTAATTTTCTTCTTTTCCAGACTTAGCCGGAGTTCCAGAAATCTCTGTTCTACGTCAATAAATTAAAAAAAAAGTTTGAGTTATAAACTCTCATGTTTTAGTTCTAGTCTTCAAGCGAAAGAAATAATAAGAGACAGTTTACTATGGTTAAACAATCCACTAACGAACACATCATACATGAAAAAGAAAAGCAGAAGAGCGTGAAGATTCTCTAAGTTATATTCAGAATATTACAAAAAACATAACTATGACTAGTATTTGGTATGAAGCCAAATTTTAGTATTTCTCATTGCACTGGGACTTGCTTTTCTTGTTACAGCATTACATATATCAAAAAACTTTGTGTGCAAGAAATCATGTATGCCAGAACAACTTAGTCTGTTTGAAATTTATTTTATCTGATTTTTCTGAGTTCACCCCTTCGTGGAGAATTAAGCTTTTTTTGCATTGCCCAGCCCAAAGCCTTCTGTTATGACTTCATATTAATTTAATATATGCATTTAACATGCCCCCTTGCTCCTTAAGAAAAAAAAATCTTAATGCTAGTTGGTAAATTTTCTTTCTTGAAATGTTTTCACCAGTTTCGCTGGATAGCTTAATAAGCGACAGCAAGTAAATAAGTAAATGTGGCAGAAATAAAGAACATGATGTTCATTATTGCAAATAAATATTCATGAAAGCGTGTTAATGTGATTAACCACACCCTAAATTGTTATAAATATCTTTCTGTATTCTTCCGATTCTTCTTTTTATTATTATTTGATACTCAAATTTGCTTTAAAGTTTAATATCGTCATCAAATGATTTTAGATACTTTTTCAAAAAAATATAATTGGTATTATGATATAATTTTGATACCGTTGATCTATAATTTAAAATATTAATAATTTTCTTTACAAGCAAGCTGATTGAATCACCTAAGTGACACGTGTTCACCCCCACCCCCCTTTCTTTATTTCACATTCGAACAAAATTACTTTCCCTACACTTATGTAATCAAACTACCACATTCGAAGTAATGGCAGAAACATCCCATTAGTGGCGTAATCTTGCATCATTATGCGCTTTTTTCCTTTGGTAAGGGGGAACTTAAAAGGATCATGATAAAGAGAGTGAGGTCCTGCAAATAAATGGAAAGAAATCCATTAAAGACTTTCAACAGCTTTCCGCCACTAGTTTCAGTCTACCTTGTCACGATTGCATTAACAGGCAACTTAGCTCATACGCATCTTAAGGAAACAAAGTTTTTAAATCAGAAGGGGGAGGAGAGTTTTAAGATAATAAATCTGATACATCAATTGGAAAATAGACAAATTGAAATTTAAAGAAAATTAAAATAAAAGATTATCATGAAAATGTTTTGAATAATTTTTTAATAGCTTTATTAGCTCGTTTTTTGCCCAAAAAGAGACGGGCAAATTCTATAGGACTATTTATGAAATTTCTAGTTTCATAATCGTCCAAAAACAGTTTGTACCACAGATTTTAATTTTAATATTTTCTAATTGGCGAATATTCTTTTTATAGAGGTCGTTAAAAGTCACAAACAGTAAAAACTAAAATATTCTATGGCATTAGTAGGAAAAATATCGCCAAGTATAAAACATTGCAAAAAATGACACTAATTAATAAATAAAACTATAAACATTTCACTTTGAACATGCAGGATAAAGTGGGGTCAGATGACGATATTAAAATTCAAAAATTGTTTCTCGACTTACGATAAGAAGTAAAGTTTTGAAATTAATACCTACAGCTTATGTAACTTGTTTAGTTAAATAAAAATTGAAACTGATTATCTCCTTTGAAAATATGAAAAATATGTCATCAAAAATAAGAAGCACTTTTCGTCATCTTACCGCACTTATGGGGTTATTCTCGAATAGGCGACGAATCGTAAAGCATCGTTCGTAACTAGGCAACACTTGCTTTCAATCTACTACTGTTTCTATGAAATTATTGGTAGAAATAACAGGTTATTTGTAAACAGTCACTTATGATTCATCAGGCTTCAGAAAAATATTAAATTGCAGTTCATTAGATCGCTGATATCTTTCTAGTTTTCAGAGACATTCGACTGGAATTTTTTTATAAGTTGATGCACTGATATGGCTACCTTTTTTTGTATAGTTATAAATTGCTGTCATTTGTGCATGCGCCAATGAAAACTTCATTGCTTTAAATGTTCATATTTAAATGAATTTCTAATGTCTTTGTTTACAATTTTAGAATGATACTTTTGTATACTGGCATCGTTTCTGAAGGTTTGGTAAGATTTGAGTCAAAACTCTCCGTGTTATCAGTCAACAACCAGAAAATAAAATTTGCAGCTTGGAAAGAAATGTTTGAATCTTCTGGAATATAAGTGCTACCTTTATAAAAATATGTAAAATTATTTTATGTTTATATATGGGCGTTTTTCTATAAACTCGTAATTGACAGTCCGGACCGTGTATTTAAAAAATAATAAAGTGTAATAAAGTAATTACCTGTTTTAATTCAAGTAAAGTATTAATACTTTGTAGTCCAATTATATTTGGAGCCATAACAATTTTTTCCCCTAGAAATTATCACAATCCCCTGACTGTTCCTGTCGTATAGGCTAACACTCAGAGGTAATATTTCAAAAAACCTATTAACACTACAAAAATTTGGAAAATAATGTCTAAAAATTGAATAATGCAACTATAAATGTTTTATGAAATAAGGTCTAAATACGCATTTCTAAAGCTTAATATTGTCATGTAAGTTCTATCCTGAGTTTTTTCAAACAGTCTTCTGCCACAAATACAAAGCGGCAAAATAAAAAAAAAAATCTATTCCTCTTACAAATGTTTATTGAAATGAAGTTTAACGTAATCAGTATGACTTTGCCAAATTATTGAGAACTGTGTTAAAATGCCACTTTATTTAGTTTCAGAGTCACGTTTGTGATAAAAGTATGCATCTTGGTAGTTGCGAAAACAGTCCTATGGTAAGTGATTTTATTCATGCAAATCAGTTTAATTATGAGACATTATTTATTATGTCCGTGATTTGTATCTACATGCATGGCTAATTTCGTAACAAACTATGTTCCAATAATTTTGCAAATATTATGCCAAGTAGTCCGCTGCCTAGTAATACTAGGCAGGGAGTTGTCCCCCTCATGAATTATCAGAAAAACACAAACTTCAACTGGCCCTCTTACGAACTAAAGCAATTGATTACTTTTCTGAGCAATAGTATTATAATTATACAAACATTTAAAAAAAAAAACGTACATACCCGAACCGGTTCTGTATGGAAAATTACGAGTTTACAAAGAATCGCCCTTGGATTAACCATACAAAAAAGAAACTCTAATGAGAAAGTTTTTAAAAATTAGACTACTTACATAATTTGGCTCTTTTTTTCTATTTCAGCAGCCGTTTCGAAATTCGTACAGCAAAAGTAAAGTTTGCACTTTGAGTTGTTCAATAGTTTACATTACATGTACACTTTGAATAAGCATTAAGACTAGACTTTTGCCATACTGTTTCAGCTTTTACCACCAGTAATCCACGATACAATTCCTGT
Source organism: Uloborus plumipes (assembly GCA_038373865.1). Taxonomy (NCBI): domain Eukaryota; kingdom Metazoa; phylum Arthropoda; class Arachnida; order Araneae; family Uloboridae; genus Uloborus; species Uloborus plumipes. The sequence goes on along the minus strand of JAXGGA010002019.1, from coordinate 48,324 downwards.
ATTCCTAACAACCTGTAGCGTTTTTACCGATTGCGTGGGGCTCACAACATAGGGGATCGAAGAGGATCAAAATTCGTGCACATAAAACTTCTTTTCTTCGAAAGTGATGTAGTGTGTTTCCAACAAAAATACAACAAGACGAGCCCCAAACCTACAAATCCGCCACTGGGTCACCATGTCAAGTGATCCAACGTTTTTTACCTTACATTTTTGTATTTCTTTCAAATTTGCTCATCAATTGTACCCCTTGAGGTAATCAAAAGTCTCAATTTTTAGATTTTTATCTCTATTATTTTTTGATTTATGAGACTTTGAACTTTGGAAAAACCCTAGTTTTTCAATGGATAAGGGAACATAAAAGGGGCCATAACTCGGCACCAAATACAGATAGAACAATTTGGTGAAAAGCATTTTAAAGTATGTTAGTTGCCGCTTAATCTGATATGCAACATGACTAATTTGATAAAAAAATTCTTTTTCAAAAAATGAAATTTAAATTACTCGAAAAACATATAACGATTTTTTTTCAAAAAATTGAAAAAAAATTTTGTGTATTTTATCTATGTTTGTACAAATTTTTAGATTGGGATCTCAATGGGATCATATTTTTTTGAATTTTTGAATAAAACTTGTGGTATTAATCATCCCACACTTTCTTTGATTTTATTTATCTTGCAATGCAAATCACAAAAGATTCCAAATTATTCACTTTCCTTGCCGTTTAAAAAAAAAGAAATGCTTGGCTGGGCTAAAAATAGCTTTTCTGTTCACGCTAATTTGTTCCACTTTATACCGAAGTCTAACTGCCACTGTTTTGATCTTATATGTGCAAGGCACAACGGTTTTTCTTTTGGAATGTTCGAGAACATTCTTTTTCAACTGTCATTGTTTTTCTAGCGTGGTAAATTTCTGGAATTTTTAGCAGTTGAGCTTGAGTTTTTGATGTGTGTGGACGCATCAGGTGTTCTTAACACTTGATGCAAAATGTCTCCCATAATGTGCGAACGTTGGTAATAAAATGGACATTACTTTTTTTGATTATGTTTTGTTCTCGTGCTTCATTTCTAATGGAATTAGTCGCAATGGATTACCATGTTGATGTCAGCCCCGAGGAATCATGTGAGTACAAATTTTGCGATATTTTTACACACACACATCCACCACAACACCACAGTTTATGGTGCCTCGACCAGGATTCGAACCAAAATTGAAATTTTTGGATTCGTTAGTTTGAAAAAAAATTTTGAGTGCATTTTTCTGTAATTGCTTTTAATTTTGAAAAATCATCATGGCTCGTAGAAAACAAGTATCAGCTGATGGTGGTCAGGCAATACAGAATAACCAAACGGGGAACAAAGTCACAAACACAAATTCAGTTACACATCAAGCATCATCAAGTAACATGGATTCGCAAAACAAAACTCCATTTTTGCTCAACGTGACTTCATTTTCGGGAGATCCAAGTGAAGTGGAATATTTCATTGAACAAATTACAGACATTATAAGCATAAATGAATGGGATAACAAGAGAGGAATTCTTTATCTCAAAAGCAAATTGATGGGTGCCGCCTTAAAATATGTTCTTGAAACACATGAGTTGCGTCGTGCAACCGAAGTTAACACAATCACAGATGCATTGTTGGCATTCTTTAAGCCCGTAAAACAAAAGTACACAATGAGAGATTTTCATTCCATTAGAAAGGATTCCTCGGAATCGATACTTAATTTGGCACACAGAATTCAACTCATTACTGCTTCTGTTTTTGATGTACAAAATACTGATGTTCTGAATGAAATTCGTCTACACAAATTTCTTTCTTGCATTGATCGGGATTTTCGTGCTAAAATTCTTGAACTAAAAATAACATCTTTTGATAATGCTGTGAAACATGTCAATGCTATGCAGGAACTTATGTACACTGTACAATCCTACGATACTGACAAATTGTCTGAAGAACATGTCAGTACATTGGAAAACAAAATTGAATTACTAGAAGAACAACTGAAGAACAAATTAGTTGAAAACAATGATGTAATTCAAGATAGTGTAAACAAACAAAATAATGAAGTAGAAAACATATATACTTCAAGTACACGGTACAGAAATACAAGAAACTTGAGATCAACGTCTAGAAAAATTGTTTGTTATTTTTGTAATCGTGTGGGTCATACTAGACTGAATTGTTTTTTATTTAAGAAAGCAATTGCTTCAAATACTCGATTTCGTAGACAGAATCAAAGTAGAAATTTTTCTACAAATTCCAATTTTTATAATCTTAGAAATGAAAATGCAAATTTTGTACCACTTGGTGATCGCTCTCGTAGAAATTATTTTGCATATGATTCTGATAATTCTAGAAATGATTCTAGGCGTTACAATTTTCGTAATTCTAGTAGACCACAGCATACAGATCATATTTGGCAGGATAATGCACAAAATAAATATGATAACAATGCTCAAAAACATGTTTCGAATTTATTGGACACCTCTTTTAGTCGTCAAAAAGAACATAAAATTAACTATAATGACCAAGGTACACAATCGTCTCCGAAAAGTCTTTTTGGGGGAACACACGATAATAATACACAGGAGTGCAATCATTGGATGCCACTGGGTAGTAACAACACAAATGTCATATATTATCCATGTGTGAAAAATTATGGGTGCCAACCAAGATCTTTATTTTCTGAAAACAACATTCAACCCCAGCAATGTCATGGTTTCGCTGGTAATCCGACTTTGTACACTGATACAATGCTCTCACAAAAAGAAACTGTTCGTTATAACAAAAATGTTGAGGTACCTAAACAAAAATCTACTGGAAAAATTGTTTTGTCGAAACATTCCTCAGTACAAACTTCTCCATTAAAATGTAAACAAACTGTTGTTACACTATCACCGGAGGCTCAGGAATTTATTCCGTCTGCTGTGTTGAGTTCGAGTGATAATAGTGATCAAAATTATTTGTCAAATAAGTTACCACTCATCAAAATTCGAATTGGTACGCAGGATTTAGTTTGTCTGTGCGACACTGGTAGCACAATTTCAATTTTGAATCACGCTACTTTTCAGACATTTAAAGATAAAATAAAATATAAATTTTTATCTCGGCAATTGACAATTTCCACTGTTAACTCTCAAGTTGATTTCATATCTTGTGTTGAATTTTCATTCAAAATTGAAAATCAATTTTTCAGACAAAACTTCTTTACAATTAATATGAGAGAGGAATCTTCTTATAAAGCCATTCTAGGTTATGACTTTCTTTGCAAATATAATATGTCCATTCAAACAACTAAAAATGTTTTGATATATGACGGCATACACTTTCCACTTTTGAAAGATGATTCTGAATTATTTGTAAACAATGATACTCGTCACGTCTCATCTCAACCAGTAAATAATATGGGTATTGAAGTTGTAAGGGCATGTAACAAAATTTTGTTAGAGCCAGACTCCAATGCATATGTTCAGGTATATGTCGAGGAAGAAATTAAGGAACAGCAATTTGTGTTCGGTTTAAATACCTCTGTTGAAAATTTACATGCTGATGAGCAAATCATCAAAATTGATTTATCCACTCAGCAAATTGAAAACCAAAAGAAAAGAACTAACTTTTATGTTTTTGTTGAAAATAAAACAAAACACAGAATACATGTAAACAAACACCAAAAAATTGGTTCATTGGAATACATTGAGGACATTAGGGAAATTGATGTTCCTAATGATAATTTTGATGTGAATTTTATTCAGGCAACTCCTGAAATTCTTGAATTGCGTCGCAAAGAGTTTGATTTGAAAAATTTTGACTTAAGTCATTTGTCAGGAAATGAACTGAAATTGTTTCAGAATTTATTGAAGGAAAACACTGAATGTTTTTCTAACTCGCTTAAGTCAATTGGACATACTGATAGAGTAAATGCTGATTTTAAATTTTTACATGAATACCCGATTAGAACTTTACCTTATCCCGTCCCTTATTATTTACAAGCTGAAGCTCAAAAACAAATTAATGAACTCAAAGAAGCAAACATAATCACACATTCATTATCAGAATGGGGAATTCCGGCGTTGCTCGTCAAGAAGAAACGAACCGATGATTCAGGTGTGCAAAAATACCGTCTAGCCTTAGATCTTAGACTGATTAATTCACTGATAGCTCATTCTTCCTATCCGTTGCCAAAAGTACAAGATATCATCAATTCTTTGTCGCAATACAAATACTTTACCACGATTGATCTTCATGCGGCATACCACCAAATTAATTTACCAGAACATGTCAGAGATAAGTTCTCGTTTGTTACACCTTGGGGTGCTTACTCTTTTTGTCGTTTGCCATATGGGGCACGTACATGCAGTTCAATTTTTCAGCATCTTGCGGACATTATATGTCAAGCTACTGGTAAAACAGCCATAATGGCATTCCAAGACGATTTTGTCATAGCAAGTAATTCCAGAGATGAGATGCTGGACAAGTTAAAAGCATTATTCAAAGTTCTCCGTGAATTTAATGTCACCATCAATCCGAAGAAATGCACATGGTTTGTTGAAAACATAGACTATCTAGGATTTAACATTTCCAAAAATAAAATATTGCCCGTAACATCAAACATCCAGAAAATTGTGTCATTTCCGACACCGAAGACGAAACGTCAATTAACAAAATTCATAGGGATTTGTTCCTATTATAGAACTTTAATTCCTTGTTTCTCTGACTTGATACAACCTCTTAATCAGTTGACGCATCCAAAGAGACAATTTATTTGGAATGATGCCATAAACGAAAATTTTCAAAAATTGCAACAAATTTTTTTTAAGAAACCATTTTTATCTCAACCAAACTGGAATGATGACTTCTATGTAAATACTGACGCTAGCAACTTCGCTATTTCGGGTGTGCTTATGCAAAAGAGAAATGATTTATTCGTACCTATATCGTACTTTAGCAAAATGCTATTACCGGCTGAAACTAAATATCCTGCAATCAAATTGGAGTTGATGGCCATTGCAAAAACATTACAAGCGTTCAAAAGTTATATTTTCAATCGTCAATTTTATATTTTGTCCGACGCTAAAAGCTTAAAATTCTACAAAAAGACTTCTTCCCCTGCATCCTTAACAACTCGTTGGCTTATGGCAATTAGTGAATTTTCATTTATATTTTTACACATTAAAGGCTGTGACAATTTACTTAGTGATTATTTGAGTAGGACTGATTTTTCAAAAAATACAATTGATGTTACATCTAATAAGGAAATTTTATGTGACACTCAAATTAATCCGGTAGTCGACTTAACTACTGAAGCTGATCAGACTTTTCCACAAATTATAGAAAAGGAAGCTGATTTTTCATTATCTAATCTGGATTCTAGTACTGTTTTGAACCAATGTATTAATGTATTGAATGTACTTAGTGAAGAAAAAGATGCATTGCTTGAAATAACCAACGCAACTTTCCTAAAAGAACAGTTAAAAGATAAAAAATTATCGGGTATCTATAATAACATTCTGAATCGTGTGGCTTCAGAAAAACACAAGAAATTTTGTATTCATCCTCACACTCAACTCTTGATGTATTGCAAAGATAATTTATCAGAAAATGATCAAGCAAATTTGAAAGTTGTTGTACCTGACGCATTAAAGCCAAAAGCTCTTAGCATTGCCCACCACTCTCATTTTGGTATACGAAAAACTTACGATTTTCTTTCTAAAAACCTGTTTTGGGATAAGATGTATGTTGATTGTCTGAATTATTGCGCTAGCTGTACTAAATGCATTGTTGTGAAACCACATCGCTTGAAAAAAGCGCAATTGATGGAAACTTACTCTCCATACAAATGCGGACAGCTAATTACAATGGATATCGTGGGCGTATTCTCAAATGGAAAGTATATATTAACAATTATAGATGCATTCTCCCGACACTTGGAATTATATGTGTTGAATAACATCACTGCGGCTTCTGTAGCTAGGGCAGTCTTTAAGTACGTCACGATGTTTGGTAGACCTGAACTTGTGTTGACAGATCTTGGTCGTCAGTTCAATTGTGAATTATTTGCAAAATTTAATCAGTTATTTAATATACAATTAAGACATACCAGCAGCGCAAACCCACAAGCAAATAGTTTAAGTGAAAGGGTGAATTTAAGTTTAAAAAACTCCATAAATGCATTACTAGCTGCAGGACTAGATTTTGATTATGCGGTGGACATTCATAAAGCATGTTATAACGCCTCAACTCACTCAACCATAGAATTTTCTCCAAACCTTATTCACTTTTGAAGAGAACTTTCTCTAATAACTGATGTTGTTAATTTCGACATTAACCCTTCTCTAGATTCAGCTTTTGAATTACACAAAATTTTGGAGCAAATGCAGTTTGTTTATCGGAGAGTTTATGAAAACTCTGTTGGCAAGAAATTAGCACACAATGAAAAACATAATTTAAATTGCAGACCACATAATATTAAGCCAGGGGATATTGTTTATCTACGCTCAAAAAATAAATTCAAACCATCAGTAAGTGGTCCATTTTTTTGCAAGAAACAAATATCTCAAGTATTGGTATTGATACAAACTCTAAATAATAAGTTCGCTCCAGTCACCAAGGTGCACGTAAATCGACTAGTAAAAATACAAAGAAGAAGACAAGAACTGGTTCAAAATGATCCAGTAAGCATGGAAAATTCAGTACCAAGTCCACCTGTTGAAAATGGGATTCCATCTTCATCAACTGAAAATCTTCGAATTCCAAATAATAATAATGAGTCATCGGAAATACAATCAAATTCTCCGGAAGTCTCTGAATTAACTCAGAATGATCAACAGAAGTGCTTGTCAAACAGTAGACCTAGATCGCCCTACCAGCTCAGACGGAGAAAAAAATGAACTATGCCTATCTATCTCCCATCAGTTCTTCAAAAAAAAAAAGTTTTTTTTTTCATGACTTCATGCAGTTTTATTAGTTTTTTTTAGTTTGAATCTTCAGAAAGCCTGTTGTCTGATGGAGTTTGAGGTCACCGCAAACTGTCAGTGACTTCTTGGAGGACTCTACAGTACTCTTGCGTTCCTGTTTTGCTTATCGAGATTGGCGCACCTCTACTGCTTTTAGGTGTCCGATGGAGCTTGTCTGATGTGATTTCCTGGATGACATGGACGGATGTCTTTCTGATGTGTTTTCGGGTTAGGGCCCTCTGCTAAACCCGTCTCCTTGTCCTATCCTGATGTCCTGCTTTTCTACTGAAGGATGATTTAGCTGATGTTTATATTTCCTGGCTATCCACTCGGATGATGTGAAGCATTCTTCAATGCAGTGATTTTTTTTTTCAGATTAAAAATTGATAACTTGGACTTTAGATACCCATCATAATAAACTGAACACTTTTTTTCTAACGAAGGAATCGTCTATTTTTCATCTGGTCAAAATAGAAAATTTTTAGTGTTTTTTGCTGATTCTTTTCAGATATTCAAATCTTTGTGAAAATTGTTGGGATGATATTTCAGGTATGGTACTTGTAAAAAGTTACTTCGGTTATGGAGATACTGAATATTGAAATGGAGAGAAATTTGGTATGAAAGTAATGTACTGTATATTTGTAAATTTTATTTGAGTATTTTGCCAGCTTTGTTTGCTATTTAAAAAAAATGAATGAGTGCCGAGTTTGATTGTGTGAATAACTACTTTTTGTGCTCCTTGTAAGGCTTCGCCCATGTTGAAATTCTGTGATCACAGTGTAGTTTTGTTGCTTTTCCCCATTTTTGATTATTTTATATAAAGGTACATTTATTTTGGATATCAAAAGTTTATAGTGCACTAAATACCCTTATTTCGACTTCAAAATTATTTTCTAATTTGGCAAATATTTTTTTCTTATGAAAATGATACTTTTCTTTGTACCTTGTCAAAATTTGACTTGCTTGGAGTACTGTTTGAGTTCATGGAATGATTGGTATAGTTTTGATTAAGTGATAAGTCACTACATGGCAAACTTTTTTTACTGTTTGTTCTTATTGCATTTTTAAAATAGTTCATATGTCTATAAAAATGAATATGCTTGAGAAACATGTTTGTTTAGATTTTCACTGGCCAGATTTTTTTTTAAAGAGTCATTTTATGAAGTTTTGCATGCAAGTGTGTATATATGAAAACGAGTTCCTAAAATAGAGGATTACTAGTACTGTAAATTTTTGGTTTGATCATGATCATTTTGTTTAAATTTGTAAATATCTTTTGGCAGGCATTATTGTGTTGGCAGGCATTATATGTAATGAAAATATTTCTGTGAAAATTTTCGTCATTTGAGTGAAAAATTGATTTGACTTGAAAATGATTAATTTGTGGCACAAATTTGTTTATACTTGCTTCAGTTAAGCCATACTTGGAAAATTGAATGATGGATTTTGAGAAATGAAAATTTAGGTGTCAAATTTACATTTTGTAAGGATTGATATTGTATGCCAGCATGTGAATAATCCATCTTGCACAAAAATTTTTTTAAAAAAAGAAGGAAGTTCTCTTGGAATTTTTTTTGGAATTGGTACATGATTTGTTGTGGATTTTATGGACATTGCACACTTGGAGATCATGTAAAATGTTTTTTGAATTTGCCAGCCTTTGCACATTTCATTTGTTTTCGTAAATAGTCAAGCCTTTCTTTAGTTACTGTCAGCAAGAGTGGCTGAAGGTTTTTTTTCTTTGTTCTGTTTAAAAGGGGAATGTGGTATTAATCATCCCACACTTTCTTTGATTTTATTTATCTTGCAATGCAAATCACAAAAGATTCCAAATTATTCACTTTCCTTGCCGTTTAAAAAAAAAGAAATGCTTGGCTGGGCTAAAAATAGCTTTTCTGTTCACGCTAATTTGTTCCACTTTATACCGAAGTCTAACTGCCACTGTTTTGATCTTATATGTGCAAGGCACAACGGTTTTTCTTTTGGAATGTTCGAGAACATTCTTTTTCAACTGTCATTGTTTTTCTAGCGTGGTAAATTTCTGGAATTTTTAGCAGTTGAGCTTGAGTTTTTGATGTGTGTGGACGCATCAGGTGTTCTTAACACTTGATGCAAAATGTCTCCCATAATGTGCGAACGTTGGTAATAAAATGGACATTACTTTTTTTGATTATGTTTTGTTCTCGTGCTTCATTTCTAATGGAATTAGTCGCAATGGATTACCATGTTGATGTCAGCCCCGAGGAATCATGTGAGTACAAATTTTGCGATATTTTTACACACACACATCCACCACAACACCACAAAACTGTATAGGAAAAAATGATATTTTTTAGATTCTATTTATTTAAATACTAAGTTATCTTGCTTGTGATGGTCTAAAACGTAGTAAACAAACATGAATATGTTTAAAGTGAGCTGGCATGAGCTTATAGATTTGTCAGATTCATCCCCCCCCTCCCTCCCCGGCACAACCACTCTTTTTTAATTCAAAACTGTTCAAAACGTTAAAAAAACTCTTTGATACAAAATGAATAGTAAACTTATTTAAAGTTGGTAAATGGGTTTCCTTATAACTAGACGAAGTATCCCCTCCTCGACAGAAAATGTACCATTAACGCTGTACTATTATGACATCTAACCTGGGGATTGAATTGACTATTATTTTTACTCTAGGTAAGTGAGCTAGCATTAACTTGTAAATTGGTCGGCTCCCCCTCTCTTCCTTCCCGACCCAACCATTTTTTCCCCCAAACTGTTTCAAATGCTAAAAAAAACCTTTTTGATACAAAATGAATAGTAAACTTATTTAAAGTTAGTAAATGGGTTTCCTTATAACAAGGCAAAGTAAAACCCTTCCCCCACCCAAATATACCATTAAAGCAGCACTAATATGACGTCTCACTTGGGGATTGATTTGAGGATTATTTTCCCCCTAGGTATATATTGTTTTTCAGACGAAGTGTTTCTTTTTTCAATCCGACCTTCACAAAGTGTACTTCCATTCAATATCTGAATTTAAACTCATGATTCATTTCATCCCCTCCCCCAGCACTAATCTTCAATTTTGGAAGAAGAAAAGAAACGGTTCGGCCCAAGATCATAGCAAACAGCAAAATAGCACTGTTTCCCCTTGTTCTCATAATGTTTTCTCATTATTTTAACACAAGACTGAAAAGAAATCAAAGTATCAGGTTATATGTCAATCCCCATCACTGCCTTTCCTTTCTCTTATTGGACAAAGCTCATGAGCTAATAGGAAAGAGTAACAAACAGAACGAACTGAAACACTACCAGACATCAGTAGAGACTAAGGCTTTGAAATGGGGTTAGGCGGGATGATAAAAAAATTAGAGTTTGGAGCAGAAATAAGGGCTTGGTAGGAAAAGGGGAGCAGCAATCTGCACAGAAGTTGAACAACATGAGAGGTTGTGATCAAAAAAGCAGTGTTTGTTTAATAAATGTATACAGATATATCTTGCTGCATTACTTTCCTTTACAACAAAATGAAAAAGAACACAAACAATTAAAAAAATTAAATAACAGCTGCACACTAGATAATGTGGGAAGATAGTTATGGGGACACAGACATATGATCTGATATTTTGATTTATTTTCAGTTTTGTGCGAAAAGAAAAGAAAAAACGATGAGAACAAGGAGAAACAGTGCTATTTTGCTGTTTGCTATGATCTTGGGGCGACCCATTTATTTCCTCCCTTCAAAATTGAAGATTGGTGCTGGGGTAGGAGATGAAATGAATCATAAAGTTAAATTTCAGATATTGAATGGAAGTACACTTTGAAGTTCGGATCGAAAAGAAACATTTCGTCTGAAAAATGATAGATATACCTAGGGTGAAAATAATCTCAATTCAATCCCGAGGTTGGACGTCATTTTAGTATAGTGTGAATGGTATATTTGGGTGGGGAGGGGGATACTTCGCCTAGTTATAAGGGAACCCATTTACCAACTTTAAATAATTTTACTATTCATTTTGTATCAAAGAGTTTTTTTTTTTAAACATTTTGAACAGTTTTGAAAAAAAAAAAGAGTGGTTGTGCGGTTGGGATGAATCTGACAAATCTATAAGCTCATGCCAGCTCACTTTAAACATATTCATGTTTGTTTACTACTTTTTAGACCATCACAAGCAAGATAACTTAGTATTTAAATAAATAGAATCTAAAAAATATATTTTTTTTCCTATACAGTTTTATTCAAAAATCCAAAAAAATATGATCCCATTGAGATCCCAATCTAAAAATTTGTACAAACATAGATAAAATACACGAAAATTTTTGAGAATTTTTTGAAAAAAATTCATTATATGTTTTTCGAAAAATTTAAATTTCATTTTTTGAAAAATTTTTTTCTTTATCAAATTGGTCATGTTGCATATCAGATTAAGCGGCAACTAACGTACTTTAAAATGCTTTGCACCAAATTGTTTTATCTGTATTTGGTGCCGAGTTATGGTCCCTTTTATGTTCGCTTATCCATCGAAAAACTAGGGTTTTTCCAAAGTTCAAAGTCTCATAAATTAAAAAATAATAGAGATAAAAATCTAAAGATTGAGACTTTTGATTACTTCAAGAGGTACAATTGATGAGCTAAATGTGAAAGAAATACAAAAATGTAAGGTAAAATTTTTCTCAGATTTTGGATCACTTGACGTGGAATGACCCCACTGCAAAGAGTACAAGACAAAACACATACACACGATGCAGAACAGAACGCACATGGCAAAGAAAGAAACTACATCCGGGGAATCAGCGAGAATGGAATCTGTCTTTTTAACTGTACGGAAGTGCCACTCGGCCATTGAGACCGTATTCAAGGTAAGATTCTCAAAAATTCCATTTATGTTTTTAGAAAATTCTTAAAGTAAAACATTTTTTATACATAAAAAAATTACCAAAGTGTTTTAACGTGTGCAAAAAAAAAAGGTGGGGTGGGGGGGGGGGGGGCAATTGTAAGTGTTGGTAAAGTGGAAAAATAAGAATTTCGCTGTAAATCTAATTGCGCAAGAAAAATAATTTGAAGCTTTTGAACAACTTCATAAAAAGTTTAATAGATAATCGGTGTCGGTTCTGATTTATGCAGAAATCATTTACAGTGCAGGGAAATACAAAGAACGATACCAAACATTTGCCTTTTTTAAATGTATTTTTACAAAAATAATTTGCCATTTAAGGCACATTTAACAACTTCTGCATAGTTAATGCTTAATATACCTTGAGCATGTATGGTAGAAACGTAAATTCTGAGTTTGTGGGGTAAAACAACGAAAATAGTGGAAAAAATTTAAAAACAATTATGATAAAATGTATGAATGAATATAAATTGTAAACATTTATTTTGAGCAATTACTTATGAGGCAGAAAACGTAACTTTTCACTAACTATTCAACACAAACTTTATGTGTGAAATATCTTCTACTCATTTTTTCAGCATGTTATAGGTATTTTTTGCAAGATAAAAGTCAGAGTATTTATTTGCCAAAAAATTAGCCCTCGAAAATAAGGAAGTCGCGTATGTAAACCAATTGGAAGTAAATTTTGGAAAGTTTTGAGCACCTTGAGCTTCAACATTCCCAAATGGGCTCAAGAAATGACAAACATTTACCATTACTAGGGGAGGGGGTTACCCCAAATTAGCAGCAACCCATATCCTTTTTAAAATTAAAAAAAAAAAAAAACATTATTGAGTGAAGCAATTATTATATTTAATTTGTTAAAAAATAAATGGAATAAATATTAACTTATAACTTTTGTACAGTAAATATGGAACCACTTTTACTCGTGCATTTTAGATTTGAAGAGCTCCTGAAAAAGTAAATAATGATTATTAAATTGATATTTGCGTATTTTGAATTTAAAAGCAATCTTTCTTGATGTTAAAAGTAATTCAACACAATGCAAGTTAGTGTAATATTAATAAACTTCTCAATAAAGAGTTCGAACATCTTCAGACCATCTTTACAGAACTCTAACTTTATCAGCAAATATGCTTTGTAGAAATTAATAAGTTTTGGGGGTTCCCTGGAATAAACCCTTTATTTACATTTGAGAAGATAGACTTCAATATACAGAGATCATAAAATTAACTGTTTGTTTAGAAAGTATATCGCGACATGTATCAAACTAAAAATTATTTTGGAGTTGTTATGGTTCAGTAAGGGTAATATCAACTTGGTTAATCAATTTTAATGGATAAAGGAAGGTTTCGTAGAATTTTTAAATTTATTGATAAACTCATGTACTTTAATTTTTTATGTTTTAGAATGCAAATAAATGTTTTTTTTTCCTTTTTAAATAACAATTCGATTATTCAACGGCATTATTGATATATTCGATACAGCATTTCAAAATTTCATTTTGTTAAATATTTGTCGAAAAAACACTACGTAAGATTATTTTAAAATTAACAAAACAATAATAATCTTGATTAAATTTTGCTCCTTAATAACTATCTAATGCGTTTTACCTTGTCATTTTTTACAAATAAGATATTTTTCATCAGCATGTTTAATACTGTATCACATCAATTTTACCATGATAGAAACATGTTAATTTTTTGTCTGTTAAAATACCCTCAAATTACGATATAAATACTACCGTCCAAAACTCTCAAAAGGAGACTGACGTTGAACGTAAAATAAACTTGCTGCATTAGATAAAAGTGCAATTTGGTAGAACTGGGACATTATAAACCTTAAAATAACTTATTTTTGAGATTTTGAGGAATAAGAGACACTGAGCAGATGCGTAATAGGTGTGATTATTAAATTTCTTAAGCTAATGAATTCAAATTTTTAAATGTTTATGTAAAGAGAGGGTGTTTCGAAGGAATTTTATCAAAACGTATTTTGTGTATTTTCATAATGTTGCCTCTTATGAGTGATTAAACAGCCTCTACTGTCTGTCCATGAAAACCGTGCCTTTTACTCGCCAACGGTTCCACTTAAAAAAGGGTAGATGGTTTTTGGGTGATAACTTTCCGAAGTTTTTAATTTAAAACTTGTATTTTCTATCTCTTTTGGCATATTCAACTACACTATGTATTTGAAATTAGCATCGTTCCGCGTTGTTTTGAACGGTTAAAAATGCTTTATTTATTCTTCCCCTTATTGTTATCTTACCTTACACTTATTTTGGTAAGATCAGAGAAGACCTGACGCATGCGTAAATGCGAGGAAGGTTTTACCAAAGAAGATCAGACAGAAAGTTCTTTCTGGCTGTGAAACTTACAAGCTGTTTGACTTTCTAAGTCAAACGTGTTTTTTCTAAACTTTGCTTTGATTCTCTTTCGTGCTGATTGAATTTTCGAGTCCAGTTCTGAACCGCTACGTTATATGGCATCAAATAAAATCTGCCTTGAATTTCTTGAAGCTGTTTACAGTATAAACTTGAATAATGCATACGAGAGATTAGTTTTTGAAACGGAAATCGCTCTCCAATCCATTTTTTCATTACAATTAGAAAATATATGATGCAACAATAATGAGCAATTGAATGAAAGAGCATCATTAAAACACAAATGCTGTTAATTTGTGATGCCGATTGAAATTTTGATACCGCGGGAAAAAATAAATACATTAAATTAAAAACACTATTTCTGTTTATCACGAAAGAATTTTGACATATTTGTTTAATTATGAGGTATGCTCTAATTGCTTGATAAAATTCTGTGTTTACTATGATTCTTCTTTTTGAGGCATATCCTTTTTACTGCTTCAAAAAAAAAAAAAAAAAAAACGGCTGAATGTTATTTGCAATGCTATGTATGTTTGGTAAATTAATTTCTTTTATTAAGTTAGATTACTATGGCAGGAAAGTACTAGGAAATAACACCCAGAGGAAAAAAGTATGTTATTGTTCAGAAAAACTTGTTTTTTTTTTGCTAGAGGGCTGTATAAAAAAAGAATTAAGCTCTGTCTTAATAACGCATTATTCGCCTGAAGGAACACTAAGACTACAGTTGGAATTCTCTGGTCTTTTTCTTTGGAGAGCTTTGGTAAGTGAATAGTTTGCCGCATAGTTTTCGTTTGACGTTTTCTTCATTATAATTGAATTTTTTTTCTCGGAAAATCAATTGCAATTCCCAGCTTACATTGCTGTTAGATGCCTTTTAAAATGTTTGGTTCTGCATTCGTAATTCTGCACTTATATTTAAAATTTGTAGTTTGCATTTATAGGAGAAAAAATCATTTGCCTTAAATATAAATAACTTGCTTACTACCCGGCGTTGCCCGGTATTGCATTATGTTTAACTTATTTAATGCTAAAATGAAATAGGTGAGCCTTAAATTGACAATTCATTGTTAATCGTAATCTTTGTTGGAAAATACTCTTATTTAAATGTATTAAACTTTATCAATTTATGTTCTTAAAGGTTCATCTCTATAACTCTAAACAAATTTGAATTTTGAGTTTTTTGGAGTTTTTTTTAAATTTCAAAACCTTAACCTATGTGAATTCTAGTGCATCAAGGAACCTCTGTGCCAAGTTTGATGAAAATCCGATGAAAACTGGATTTGTATAAGGAACAAACAAGCAAATATACATACATCCATTTATATATATATATAGATTCCGGTCCACTTCATGACACTTCACATTCTTTAATATATTTAACTTAAAGGAAAAAAAAAAGAGATTAAAGAAAGAAAAAGAAAAAAAGAAGTATAGTATCTTGGCCAATCGTTGCATACTCCTTCCAAGGATGTGAAAAGGATTTTATTCCGTCGTTTTTGTCAAACGAAAATTGCACATATTGGACAAACCTCACTGCATCATGCACTTGTTCTGAAGCTACAGTTTGAAAGCAATGTTTCAAGTTATTGATAATGGCCTTCGTATATTGTATTAATTGATGTAATATTATAAATGATAAACATTTTGTGACGTTGTAAACTTTACATTTAGAAACTTTACTAAATTTGAGTTACACAGTTATAAGCAAAATGATTTATCACACACCCCATTTTTGATATGGATTAAAGTTGACTTAAATGGCAGGAGCAGGATAGTGTTGATCCGGGCTAATAAATCGTTTAAAGGAATATAAAAATTATTATTTTTTTCTTTGAGATAGCTGCAATGAGTGTTTTTTTTTCTAAATTTATACCAGCAAATAAAATATACTGTTAATATGTGTACAGGGTAGCTTAAAACAAGGAACTTGTGGCTTAAAGTTATCCTGAATCAATGTAATTGAAGCGAGTTTCACCAGAAGAGAGCTACATGAAATTTTGAGCATGAAATGACCTACTAGAAAAAAGTATTATATGAATTTAAAATTATCACATAAGACATATATGTGGGAGCTAGCTGCTAAGCCCCACACTAACTAAGCCACCAACTGTATCAAGCGTGCTACGACGCTGCGTAACTGCAATTGTAACTGCGCAGGGCACCATGCGCGGAATAGGAACAGAAGACAAAGAAACAGTTGGAGAGTGTCGAGACTGCGGTTAAGACATGAAATGAACTGTTGATGCTGCTTGGCTGCGGTCAGGAGCGTACGGTTAATGCAGGTACTGCCGTACCATGAACTTGAACAACTACCTATCCTCAGGACGAGTAGTCGTCATGTAAATAACTGTACATAGTCGTCGAAAGTGTTAAATAAATTAATTCATCTTAATGTTCAAGTGATTGCATTCCCCACAACTTGGGGGCTCAGCCGGGATTGCATTGAAAGTATTTGCCCCTAGAAACTGAGCAAGAATGAAGAAAAAATAGAACTTTATTCAAAAGAAAATTGCGATTTTCAAGAGTTCCAAAAGTGAGAAGCTTTGAAAATTACCATCGTGATTAATAGCGTTTAGACGTGGACTGTCTGCAAAACTGTTTCGATTTTGGACTGTGTCGAATGAAATTGTGCTTACACAGCAAATCGCCAGAACAGTGACTTTTTGAACAAGAACTTGTTCAAGTGATTGCATTCCCCACATATATTGCAAGTTTAAAGTAGTATGCATTGACAAAAATTATTTCCCTTGACGTCTCTCGTTTGAAAAGTTCATCAAATAAATAAATTCTTCAAAACTCTACTTACAGCTAGTGGTATCAATTTTTTAGCTTTTAGAAAAGTCAAACAAAAGAAAATAAAGCAATCCACTCTGTCTCACTTCTTATCAAAAAATATGTCTCATAGGGATCGTAATTCTTTTGCAAGTGGTCGTCGTGGTGACAGTTCGATATCCATTGAAAGAATTTTTTCACAAGACTCGTAAATTTCCTTTACTGGCCAAATCGAATAAAAAAGTCGAGCTATAATTTTCTTTCGAAGATTTTAAAATCCTACAAGTTATCCATCCGGAAGAGTTTTTTTTTTGTCCTCACTTGATTGGTAAACATCCAAACTGTTCTGACAGAGAGGTCTTCTAAGAAGCTTGAAGTTCAAATGTATTTTTTTTTTTTTGGAAAGAGAATGAACCTTGAAAGTTTGTTTTCGATAAATTTTCAACGGTTGCTCTGAATATTCTACTCTTCTACTGCCTTTTACATCAATCAATATGTGTATTTTTAAAGATATTAGACTCAATATAGAAATATACCGAATGAAATAATGCTAAAATATTCAGTAGATTTGAAAACCTACAAATTTGTTATCATTTTATTAAATGATCTTGAAAACGCGCTAAAAATTCGTATAACATATTTAACGATACATTTTAATCTATATCTATAAAAATGAATGTTGGTAAATGTGTATATGTGTGTGTGTTCCCTAAGATCTCAGAAACTACCGGGAGATTTGGCTGAAATTTTCACCGTTTGTTCCTTTTGGTACTGGAAAGGTTTAGAGACCAGTTTCAACAAAATCCGACGGGTAGTTATTTTTTTATTTCAATTTTAGACCTGATTCTGTCTTTGTAATTTCAATTTAAACCTCCATTTTCGAAGGCTTTCATCAATCCAATCGAGTATTTAGTGTATCAAAACTCTCTGGCAAATATAATTCAACTTCGCAGAGATGGCCTTCAGGATTGTCTATTTTTAGGAAGGGGTGATACGCAGATGAAAATTGAGGAATGGGACTCACAATTAATGGGGGAATTTGAATGGGTAGAAATTCTACCTATTTTAAGGAATGGACTCGTTTTCTCATTTGATTGACACCGGCCATCTCGTCGCGGTTGAATTATAGTTGGAATTGCTAATAGCATTTCCACATTTCGTATTAAACGTTCAAGGCTCAAATCGATTCAAAAAGTTATGTTTTTTCAGCTTTTCTGCGTGTGGGGAAAGTTTAAGTTAGAAATCAATCGGGACTTCTTTAGACACGTGTCACTTGACATAATTTTTATTTTTAAGTTAGGCCATGCAAAGCCGGGCCACTGAGTTGTGTCTATTTCGTTGCTGGAGAGCGATGTTTTTAGGAAACATTTCCTGCTTGTATCCAATTGCGCCAACTGGTTACTACAAGGATTGTATTAAAATTTTTGTCACGCGTGATGCTGTAGTAGGTACTCCTAAATAAGATGTTTTTGGATGCAAGATACTAAGGAAATTCCTCAAAGTAAAATACCTAAATCTGCAGACACAAATATAATTTTATCAGTAGTTATTTAACCCATTTATGCCCAAGTTTTTTTTAACAATTTTTTTCAGTTTTTATCTGCTTAAAACTCTTACTTGGAATGGTTTACATGCATTTTAGGCTTAAAATAGTTCGCCGTTGCCATATTAAGTTATTTAATGTCCTGTTTATAGGATATTTTGCAGATATGGGAGCAAAATACGATCTGACTTGGAATATTTTGCAAAGTAACATTACAGAAGGCATCTGTGATCCATTTTAAGCATATCATTTTAAAATAGTTTAATTTAATGAAAAATAAGTTCGCAAAAAAAAACTTACTTTCTGTGGCTAACCATGCTGGATCGTTGCTTGACTGATTTGTCCGAAAATAACAGTCAATAAATAAACTCTAATGTCCAAATAGTGGCTTTAACTGGTTTTTTCAAGAAGAAGGACTGTTTAACTTGTGAAAAACAGCTTTCGTAAAATGATTTACCCCTCATTACAGGCTTTTATATGCAGTAACTAACAAGCGTCCGGTTTTAGGCTTCTGGGCATAAATGGGTTAACACAAAATTATACTTTTAAGAAAATAATAACAAAATATGATTAATGTCGTGACCGTTTGCGAATATTGCTTTGATCAGTCATACAAAGATTATGACGAAAATAAATATTAGAAAATCGTTCGGAAAACACCATTATTCTTCTGCCCAGTCATCTATCACAATAACGATAAGAACTTTCCCATTTTCGGGAATGAGATTGTTTCTTAATTAAGAGGATCAGGTGCTCTTATCTAATCGCATCTTTTTATCAATTTGTTATAATCCCGGTAATTACTGGAGCGGTTATCTCTCGTAATTCTCTTCTTCTGCAAGCAGGTTTTGCAGGTTGAAGGAATTTATTGTGGGCAAACAAGTTATTTAACTTTTTTAATTATCATTTATGTTTTTAAACTCTGGTTTTCTTCAGGTTTTTCAACTGTAAATAAAAGTTAAAAGAAATATCTTTAAACAATTTCTTTTGAAAAAAATTTTTAGCTATTCGCTGCGATATAACTATATTGCATCAAAAGCAGGATATTTTCGTAAAATAATTTTTTTGTTGAATTTATTTTCTTATAAGTTATTTATAAAGGTAAAATATGCATTGCGAAGCGTTTTATTAAAGTATCATATTTCCTCACGATTAACATTTTTTTTGATAATAGCATGATGATAATTGAATAAATATTTTTTCAGCAAGAAAGAACACGAGGAAAAATAATGTTATCAACACTCGAATGAGCAGCATAATGCAAACTCGTCCTTCTCGATTTCAAATATCCCCTTTTTCCATCAACATTGCAAGTGCACAAATTAATAACATATTTCAGACACAGATACTTCCTTTGGAGTTTTAAAGGACTTCTTTGTCAATGATTTCTTTGAGGTCTTTCTGAGTTTTTACGCATGTCATTTGCTAAAATCTTGCAGTAATAAGATAAAATGTTAAACTTAAAAAATTATGAATTTCGTTTTCAGAAATTTCGTTGACACAGTATCACTTCATTGTGTGCAGCTTCAAATAATTATTGTCGGGAATAAAGGAAAATGTCACTTCGGCATATTGTGTCTAAAAAAGCATCATTAATAAAATAAAACTAGGTTATTTATTTTTGAAATAAATAAAAATACGTTATTTGTGTCAAAATGTGAAAGGAAGAAGATTTAAAGGGCATTTATTTTTCATTCGGCGATATTTTTATGATGCCAATTTAACAATATCTTTCAGTAGTTAACGAGTGGAAAAAGCAAAAATTGTATTCTTAAACAGAAACCTTTGAGAAAACTTAGCACGAAAGGTTTACTACTACTTAAAGACAAAAGTCAATTTTTGTATAGCTAAATCCTTCAAAGTTGGATGCTTTCTCATGCTGTAAACCACTTCGTGAGCAACTAGCACTGATGCAAATTCAATGCTCTTCAATTTTATTTCATAAATTTACGCGATTGAAATGCTTTTCTTTTTGTGACGGCCATCCATCGGACAGGTTTCGTTTCAATACTTTGCTATTACACGTTCCAAACATATATCTTTTCTTGAAAAGCATTTAACAACAAATGCTAGTAAAAGTGCTGAAAATCTAGGTTGAGGATTAAAGCTGTATGGTTTTCAAGATTGCTGTACTATACAGAAGTGGGAATGTAAAAGGGCAGTATCTGAAAAAAAAATTTCCAGCAACGACAAATTGCTTGATATGTTCTGTTTGAACCTCAAATGTCACGTAGTCCCTCTTTCAGATTGGCAGTTTACCAACTCCTCGCGTCCCTGAGCAGATGATCCCTCCTGCTCTCTGGCCCGCTGACTCATCCAGGGAACGGTGGTGCAGCGAGACGAGTCAGCAACAGTCCCGCTGCACCACTATGCAAGACGTGGTAGCGAAAGAGCGTGCACACACACGCACACACGACCAATTACACACCCCCACACACACATGGCAACCAGACATGCGCCCACACACCCACGCACATACACACTCACCAATGGCAATTCGTCATGGCGAAAAACATAGCTTGAATTTGAGATGTCAAAATTCTTTTTTTTTTTTTTTTTTGCATTTTTTTCTTTATTGTACTTTAGCACAAGCTTACTCGTTTGGCTTCCTCTGAAAATAAAGCACGAAAAAACATTATATTCGAGCATTTCTCTATCGTTGGTGAATCATCCAAGCCGCTTTTCGTGAAGTATCTCAAAAACTCATTTCTGCAGCTGCAGCAGTATAGTTCGTTGCAATATAATAACAATGAATGTTATTTTCAAAAACAAGATTCGATCATATGATTTAAACACTCAAGCTTTTTTAAGGTAGTACATCGTTCAGCACTTAAACAACTTCTGTTGCATTTTGAAGTTACTCTTATCTCTTCTCTACTAATAATAAAGCTGAAGGTGGTTCTGTCTGTCCTTCTTTCTTTCTTTCTTTCTTTCTTTCTGTCTGTCTGTCACGCGCGTAGCGCCAAAACCGTTCGGTCGATTTTCATGCCACTTGGCACAAAATTAGTTTGTAGCATGTAGTTTTGCACCTCGAAGCGATTTTTCGAAAATTCCATTTCGTTCTTTTTCTATTCGAATTCTTATCGGAAATTCGATAAAATAGGGAAGAAATATTTCACACACATTTTCAAGTCTTATGTCATTCGAAAGCTTGGAATTTTCTGCACAAAATGAAGTTTTTTCGAAGTTTCTACGATCATCAGGAGAGCTGTAACAATTGTTTTTAGAATCCCGAAATTCAAGGCTTACCTTCAGTAAAGCAAGCCAAACGATTCTAAAATGGTTCAGCTCGATAATAAAATTTGTTTGAAAAGAGAGATGAAAAGAATTATTTTATCAACGGAAATCAACTTTTCATGTTGTTACTATGGTTACGTGTTCATACCTATTTTTGTTTCGTTCTTCTTCCAGGGTTGCCAGACGTAGTATTTTTGATTCTACGGTAGTATTTTTTCGGCCCAAATAAGGAGCGCAGTATTTTTCTGGCAACCCTGTTTCCAATATACTAATGACTTAATTAAAAGATTTGGGGGAATTTTTTTTTTTCATTTTCATAGATTTCGCATTTCAGCAACATTGATTTTGGCAACGTTTGGAAACAGTAGTATTTTGTAATATTTTTTTTAGAGGAGGTATAGTATTTTTTGTTCCAATTCTCTGGCAACCCTGTCTTTTTCCCGGTGAAGATGCTTTGGGACCCTGCTTGGCGCGTTTTCAAAAAGTCAACTACGCAAAATAGCTAGGGTTACCACGCTTGGCACGCCTATCGTTCATTTAGCGAGAAAAGGGTACCTAAAGCACAGATTAACGAAATATCGTATCAATTTCGATATTGCATCGTTTTTTTAAAGTGTTTCGTTTCGGAAAATGTATTGTTTTGTTTTTTAAGCTGGGAAAGAAAACTTTCTTCTTCTTTTAAACTTTGGTAAGATTTCTGTTGGTTTCTGTTATCAACAAAACTGTTCTTATTTTCTCTTTTGGCTTATTTTTGTCCATCTCCCTTGGGGTTGCATTCGAATGTTCTAAGGGGGTGTTTTACCCCATTTATCCGGTAAATCAGTGTTTTCAATGCAAGGTGATATGAATTGGTTAACAAAAGTGATATGAATTGGCGCGACCACTTGGCGTTATATCGCCAAGCTTTTGATCGCCAAATATTTGACGCCAAATTGGCGAAATTTTTTTTTTGATTTAGGTTCAATTTGGCGCTGTTGGCGATATTTTGCGAAAAATCCACTGAATGATGTTAAAAACGACGATCTTTAGGAGATTAATCATTGTAAAATATTTTTTTGCATTGTTTCGTAGCAAACTAGGGCTACAAATGTTTGAATTGTTATCTTGCTCACTCCAAGCACTATTTTAGCACTTAAGGCATCTACTAAGAAATTTACACGTAAAATTAAGTAGTGTGGGGTCCATATCAGATCTTTATATCACTTTGAAGGAATTATATAGTTGAATAAAACTAAAATAGAGCATTTTCTGATATATCAATTATTTTACAAATGAACTTTTAATTTTATACCACGGGCAAAGCCGTGCGGGTACCGCTAGTTTAAAATAAAAATGATTTTAAAAGAAAATAAAAATAAACTTACCAGGCATATTTGAATTCAAAATGTATGTTTTAAATCTCGCCTATATAAGTATGCGCACCCATGCTAATTTATTTACAGAAGTATATTTTTAATGTTCATTTTGATTGTTTTTTTTTACTTGTTGAAATATGACGAACAGAAAAATGTGATGATTAAAAGCTTATCAACTTGTTTTGGGAACTGTATAACCACAAAACTTTAGTAAAGCCGCTTGCCTTAAAACTGCACGAAAATTACCCAGCCGAAAATGAAATCTTATGGTTCTCTAAAAGCTTCCTAACTTTTGGTGAAAACCCACAATTATCGTTTCTTCTGCTTTGAGGATTAGGGTTCATCATTGGAAAGAAGATCCCAGCTGTAATGATTCCAGGCTAGAATTACTTTCATTCTAAAAGTTTATTTTCAGCTCTCCCAATGAATGGTTTAGTTATTCATTAAATGTTGGAAGTATTTTTCGAAGTAAAAGCATAGCTTAGTTTTCAATTTGTCTTCAAGTAGTTGTTTATTGATTGCCAATACAACAAAAAAGGTGGCATGTTAATATGTTTGCATCTTTATAGTGAAACAACTAAGAAACATATTGAAAAACAAATCATTTAACATGTCATGTGCACATCTTGGTAAAGATATTTAAAAAGTCATAAAACTCTTCAAAGCAAAAACGGCAAGTAATGGATAGCAAGATGTAAATAACCACTAAAAGTCTTTAAATAAGTTGATTTTTAAATTGTCGCAATTGGAGAGTGCGTAGTCAATGAAAAGTATCTTAAATTTACTAAAGCTATATACATTTTCTATACAGATTTCCTAGTTTAACTTTAAACATTTCTATTTTACGTTCATAGTGCAATAATAGAGCTGGATTTCCTAATCTTTATTGAAGAATGTACGAACAGCATTTGCACTAAATCTCTCTCTTGCATTTCATCTCTCTTTGTGCTTATAAATTTTGTACATTGTACCTTATTGAATAACACAGGTTAAAAAATAGATATTAAGAAAACAGTATAAATTTAATTCTTTATGGGAAAAACGTATAGTTAAAGAGGACGTATAGTGATGGCGTATAGTTAAGGAATAGCTTAAAACGACTTGAGGGGTATTTACTAGTGCCTGAAGCAGCGGTCCCCAAACTTTTTAACCCACTGAATTCTTATTACCCTGTCTTACTTTAAGGAGCCCCTTTATTGTCCATGACTCGAAGACAAAATTCTGCATATTTAAGAGCCGAACAGGGATGCCCCAAATAGAAGGTCATGAGAAGTCACTGTGATCTCCCAAAATTTTTCTTATTTGGCAAATTTCGCCTGCTAATTCGACAGATCTGAAGAGACCATTAAATATTTGCTTTTTTTTTTTTTTGAAAAAAAAAAACAAAAGTATAATGATGCTATTCATATATTTGGTTTTTCGGTAAAATTAGAAGTTTCACTTAGCAAATTCGAATTTTCCTGACTCTAAAATATTTAATTTCAGTAAGAATTGGAGTGAAATGATCAAAATGAGAAATGATACTCGTTTAACTACTTTCTTCCAAACAGAAGGAAGCATTAGGTACATAAAAATTTTAATATTTCTACAGCTTAACTCGTTTTAAAAGGGGCTGATACTATTTTGACCACTTTTGGAGGCAACCTCTCCGTCTGTTCGTTCTTGCATGTATTTTCCCCCAGTAGCGGATCCCTGAATAGGCGCTTGAGGCTCGAACCTGGGGCCTCAACAAAGCAGACACTTCGAAACCATGAAGTGTCAAATCCTCAAAACAAAAAGTTTTGGATTTGAGAATTTGCCATGGAAAGTCATGAGTTGGAGTGAGAAATGCTCAAAACGCTTGAAACTGACAGGTAGTCAAGGATTGATAAAATGAGTACAAGCGTGCCAGGCAACTAAGCCCTGGAGATTCCGCTTTCGAATGGCCACCTAATCGGAACACCTGACCTGAAACGCTGAGCCATCGGTCACCGAAATTGTTTCGTATTGTCTTTTCATATCTCTGTGTGTTGTAAGTCCTTTGTCTTGCTGTTTTTTTTATTGTACCCTGTTATATGTCTTGTACTATTTTATTGTATGTAATGTTTTGGTGTCTTGAATAAATTTAGATACCGACTCCGACTGCCGGCTTACGAAAAGACGCTGGCAATCATTCTACGACAGTCGGTAGGTGCACTCTGAGTTTAGTTTATTTTGATACTATAAACGTCACGTAGGAGGTTTTGAGTTATACCTATTTATTTATACTTCATCTAGACTTGCGCAGTGCAGCTTAGTTCGAATGAAACAGTACAACTTTTACTGTTTTAAACAATTTTATTATTTATTAGCAAAACTATGTACTTGGCATATGCTAAATTACTATTTCAACGTTTGAAAGTTTTGATTATAATAGGTGTGTTATTTCCCTTTTCATGCTTACCACGATCACAAATTTAAATTTATGTCATACATTAAAAATGAGAATATTGAAGAATCTATAATATTTGTTTGATTTTCTTTTATTTGCTAGATTTAATTCTATTTTTTTCTCGTTTGATTGAACATTCATTCATGAATTTTTTACATACTCAACGTGTAGCTCTTGTTTCTTACTCTACTCTATGTTTAAATATTTTTCTTTTTTGAAAAACGTAAATGTGTAAATAATAATATTTAAAATTTTCTCTTTAGTTTTTAGGTTAAAAATTTTGAGAATCATAATTATCACTCTTTGTACTTTAATAAGAACAAAAAGTTATTGTAAAATACGAAAAAAGAAAGAAGAAGAAAAAAAGAACATTAGATCATTTCCGAACACTATTTCAGCAGCAATTACGTTTTTGGAAAATGAAGAACTAACGTTACGAAATTTCTAGAACTTTTACTTCTCTCATTAGGGATAATTGCATAGGAATGTGTGATTTATTGCTCAAGTTTTCAAAACTCGTTTAAACCAACAGCAGATCAAAACAATTATTTTCTTTTTATTGTGAAATGTTTTCTTGAAGAAATGATTGAAGAATTCCATTATAACTTGTGTTGAACGTTAAAATATTCTTTAGCTTATATGGTTATTCTAACACGCTACTTTTTACTTTGCAAGGCACATAAATAATTTACTGAAATTGAAAAAGATTTTTAAAAGTTATCTTTAGTAGACAAAACAAGTTAAAACTTTCAGATATACTTGTCATTTTGGACAGATGCGCACATGCTGCAAGATATAAACATAGAAGTTAGGAAATATTTTTAATGGCAAAACTTACCGTTTGAGGGGGGGGGGGGATGGATGGGTCTATTGACTAAATTGTAAAAAAATATATGGGCTTAAACTATAGTTTTTCCGCAAATCAATAATTTTCTATGTATTTGCGTTTTATTTATTTCAAAACTTAATTTCAAAGCAGTTAAACAAACAATTGGGTTTTTTAAACAGGCCGCACGATAGTATTTGAAGGTAATTGTTGAAAACTATGTAATATTTTGAATGATTATTTTGTTGTTCCGTATTTGTATCATAGTTCATTTATTTCTCATGCCTCAAAAACAGAATCTCTTTCCTGAAATGTTTCGCGCATTGTAAAAAAAAAGAAAAAGAAATCAATAAAATAAAGTAAAATAAAATAATAGATATGCCTATGTTAAATATATCGTTCAAAAACTAAATATACTTCATAATAAATACCATGCAGTGATAAAGTTCTATCAATAAAACATATATGAACTATGTTTTTTAAATTGCTTCGCTACACATAGAAATCAAGTTTTTCTTAACAAGTAGCAAATCATCAATCAAATTGTTTTACTCCTTACACCATTATCGATAAAATATGTTAATCGAAAAATTTACTATTCTTCTATTTTTTTCTATTTTTGTTTTAATTGCCTAAATGAGAAAAAGTAAATCACGTTCACGATTGATTATGTATAGTCGCAGTTAATTAAGCGCAAAAATATCAAACTAGGTGAGAGTTGGTGGGAATGGGACTCCGACGGACTAGGGCGAAGACTGGAGAGTTGCATTGAGTTCCAGATAAAAAGTTAAATATTACTTCTCGCTTCTCCAGCATATGCAAAATATTAATTATAAGCAACGGTTTAAATTTGCGACATCTTTATGACAACCATGTTGAAAAAAAAAAAAAAAACTCATTTTTCTTTGCGAGCAAGTTTTCAAACATTTGGTCATTTTCCAGCTGTTTGCCCATTTGTCCAACATTTCAAAGATTCATTCTCCGAAATAAGCATGTCGGGTATTCCCTAGTCTCCGACACAATCCAGATCTTTCACGAGTTGTAATGTGGACGTCTTATCCCCTGATACGTTAATATAAAAAATCTGGTATGGACCCCACACTACTTCCTTTTACGTGTAAATTTCTTACTAGTTGCCTTGAGTGTTAAAAAAAGTGCGTGGAGTGAGCAAGGTAACAATTCAAATATGTACTCCCCTAATCTGGAACGAAACAATGCAAAATATATTTTGCAATGGTTAATTTTCTAAATATTGCTGATTTTAATATCATTCAGTGAATTTTTCGCAAAATATCGCCAATAGCGCCAAGTTGAACCCAAATACAAAAAATAATTTTTTCGCCAAATTTGTCGCCAACTTGGCGATATGTCGCCAATTTGGCGTCAAACACTTGGCGGCAAAAGCTTGGCGACATATCGCCAAGTGGTCGCGCCAATTCATATCACTTGAGTCTGCATTGAAATTAACACTGATTTACCCCAAAAAAGGGGTAAAACACCCCCTTGGGAACATTCAAATGCAACCACAAGAGGAGGTGCACAACTAGACCATCCTCAGAGCCTACATACCAAGCTAGAAGCTTCTACGACATATAAAATTTGAGTTATGCGACCCACATACATACATACGCACACACGTACATACAGACGTCACGAGAAAACTCGTCGTAATTAACTCGGGGGTGGTTGAAAAAAAATTTTTCGGCTGCTTATATGTTGGTAGGTACATATGCACGTGCTGACAGGTCAAAAAAAACTAAGGAATTTTCATTCGGGGGTGAGCAAAATCAAAATTTAGACTCAAATTTGAGTGATTTTTTTTTCGCGATCACAATACTTCCTTTACTACGTAAAAGGAAGTAAAAAAAAATCTTCACCGCAACATTTTCCAAAACGAGCAGCAAAAGTTTAACGTCTTTTCAAAAAGTATGCCAAAAACTCTCTTTTATAGAAGTTTTAATCTTGTCGTATGGATTGTTCTATTTAGTTGTTCGATTGCTTTGGCTTTTTAAGCTTTAGATTTTGTTCAACGGCTCTAAAAAAAGTTGCATACGGTAAGCTTCTTTAAATGGTTAGTGCATGCTTAATAACTTTAAAATCGTATCAAAAGCCTTTTCAGATGGAAAGACCTGTAATGTATGGGATTGCACAAAGAAAGAAAGAGTTTGAGTTTTGGTATCTTGAATTCAAATTATATGTTTCGCAATGCTGAATTGCCACAGGTGTGTATGCTCCTTCGCCACTATGCCCTAGTTGATTTTGAAGGGACAGAGGTCGGTGGATGTCCCGGAAGGTGACGCATTGGCACGCTTTGTTGTATACTATGTGTCCAATCGAAAAAGGGACTGAGACTACCCGACGTATGAGGTTTAAAAAGAAAACAATATACAACTTGTCGTTGATAAAAAATGTATGAAAAAAAAATCTGGTATGGACCCCACACTACTTCCTTTTACGTGTAAATTTCTTAGTAGTTGCCTTAAGTGTTAAAAAAAGTGCTTGGAGTGAGCAAGGTAACAATTCAAATATTTACTCCCCTAATCTGCCACGAAACAGTGCAAAAAATATTTTACAATGGTTAATTTTCTAAATATTGCTGATTTTAATATCATTCAGTGAATTTTTCGCAAAATATCGCCTATAGCGCCAAGTTGAACCCAAATTCAAAAAATAATTTTTTCGCCAAATTTGTCGCCAACTTGGCGATATGTCGCCAAGTTGGCGTCAAACACTTGGCGACCAAAAGCTTGGCGACATATCGCCAAGTGGTCGCGCCAATTCATATCACTTGAGTCTGCATTGAAATTAACACTGATTTACCCCAAAAAAGAGGTAAAACACCCCCTTGGGAACATTCGAATGCAACCACAAGGGGAGGTGCACAACTAGACCATCCTCAGAGCCTACATACCAAGCTAGAAGCTTCTACGGCATATAGTTTTTGAGTTATGCGACCCACATACATACATACGCACACACGTACATACAGACGTCACGAGAAAACTCGTCGTAATTAACTCGGGGGTGGTTGAAAAGGATTTTTCGGCTGCTTATATGTTGGTAGGTACATATGCACGTGCTGACAGGTCGAAAAAACTACTGAACATTCATTCGGGGGTGAGCAAAATCAAAATTTAGACTCAAATTTGAGTGATTTTTTTTTCGCGATCACAATACTTCCTTTACTGCGTAAAAGGAAATAAAAATTCAATTGTGGCAGCAAAGATAAATATTCTTCTATGATAATCTATTCCCTTTTATAATCTATATTTTTTTCAAACATCAACTGACAAATAATGTAATCAACTGATAAATAGAGAATCAGAAACTTTGTGTAACAAGTAAAGAAAACAAGCCTTCGAAATTGTCGTATTCCACATTACCCCCCCCCCCTCTTTTATTTCTCTCTTCTTCACACACACACACACACACATCTCTCTCTCTCTCTCTCTCTCTCTCTCTCTCTCTCTCTCATCTCTCTCTCTCTCTCTCTCTCTCTCTCTCTCTCTCTCTCTCTCTCTCTCTCTCTCTATATATATATATATATATATATATATATATATATATATATATATATATATATATATATATATATATATATATATATATCTTTACTAATATATAAAGCTGTAGAGTTTGTTTGTTTGTTTGTTTGTTTGTTTGAACGCGCTAATCTCAGGAACTACTGGTTCGATTTGAAAAATTCTTTTTGTGTTGAATAGTCCATTTATCCAGAAAGACTTTAGGCTATAGTTTGAAAAGATTCGATAAGCGATTCGTTTTTTATTCGAATTCAAGGCAATTTTCTCATAAATCGCCGAATACTGGGGTTAAAAATTACTTTCACATATTAATGTTATACATCGTTGGAAGCAGAAAAATTTTGTCCGTCCTATGCAGTTTGTTTCGATTCTCTAACTTAAACACAGCACGAGTTATTCAATTTTTAAACTTGCCTTTTGCAAGGCTTCACCCGATTTCTTGCAATACTTGGTTCATTAAAACCATCAATACAAATAAACTAATTACTCCACAGTTTTGATTTTTACGCCATTGGATAGAGCGATATTTTTAACCCCAGAATTGATTCGACTTACAGTCGAAGAACTAAGCTATTATCTCCACTAGAAAAAAAGTTACAAGCGTTTGAACTTTGAGTTCGAAAACCTCTTTCCTGATCAAACTATTAAAGTTTTATTGCGTTGCTATGGCGACATCTTTTAAATTCATTGTTGGTGTCCTTTTCTTCATTTCGTTTCGTAAAAGCATTTCATTTCAAGGCAAATAATGCGATCGTCCGTGTTTCACTTGAATTCCTGCATACTTACGGTCGTATTCTCAATGCCATCTCACCGCGGAGATAACACTCGGATTATCCAAATCGAGTTTTAAGCTAAAACTCGTATTAAACGTTTTGCGTATTCTCCAAGTCGTTTTAAGAGCCGCTTAAGAGAGCGGAGTGTTAGTTGAAGTCGAAATGAAACGGCAATCGCCATTGGCTATAATGACTCACGTGACATTTTCTATTTGTTAACTGCATCCCTAACCGCTTGATTTTGTTTGTTTATCCGTTTATCTCATTTTATGCGAAGCGTGCTTCTATATCTTTCCTCTTCTATTTGAATCTTTCGTAAAATAAATAATATGATGACTCAAAAGAGCAACTTTACAGCTATCGAAATAGAAGTACTATTATTGAGCCTAACAGATTACGAAAAATATAAACGAATAATTGAGTGGTTGCACTCTGTGGTGTCTAGCATTAAGGGGCTGAGCATAGTAATTATACTGTCCACCGCACTTTTGCTGGGAAAATTCCAAGTCATACACAATCAATTAAAACATAATACTTCGTGTTTTTAAGAAAAAATAATTACAAGCTTAATTTTACGTCACATTATCTTCTGAGCAGTAAAATTTTCGCTTGGCGAGAATTGGGCCATCTAAGATTTACGGCAACCCTTGTGTTGTATCCGTTGCGAAAGAAAACTGTTCGAATTAAATAAAGACAATATTAAAAGTTAATTTGTTGGCGACCATTTTACAACTTGGCTGTATGTTTACTTGACGGATCAATTTTTTACGTTATTTTGCAGCTTGTTTTATCTGCTGGTTTATTCTGCATTTTAATGGCTTTTTTTTAATTAGTTAGCGAATTATTTTTCATTTTAACTGATTCTGAGTCTTGTTTTGTTCCTCAAATAAGTCCAACTCAAAATGTTATACACGATCCAAACGACTGGCGTCCATGTTTGTTTACGAGAAAAGGATGATGGGAAGGAAATCTACGCTTGACCCACGCTTAAACTGCCGAAGTCGGGGGCACAAGCATAGCTTAAAAAAGAGCGTGTTGTGACGCATCTTTTCGCCAAGCCGGACTGGAGAATACGCTTTTTTTTTTCAGCCTCGTGTTAAACCTCGCTTAAAACTTAAGCGTCGGTTAAAACGGTGTGGAGAATACCGGTGGCTTATATTTTTTTTCTGGTACCATTTTGAAAATGTGTTTCAAATTAAATTGTAATTCATGTTTTTAGCAGGGATTTTTTTTGGCTGCGATCTAAATATTAAAACAACTTTTTTGTTTGGAATTTTGCAATTAATGTTACAGGAAGAGAGCGGTTTGAAAATATTTGTTTTTGGTAGGGAATTGTATTTGTTTATTAGGGAGAGTGCTAAATATGTGCTACTTGACATTGTTTTTATTTCTGAGGAAGCATGTGCAAATAATGCGATTGACTTTTTTATGCGGGAAAGTGTTTTAGCGAGCCGCTTTAGCGGGGAGTAGTTTTTTGAAACCGGTTTCGCTAAAACTTTCCTCCCTCCTTTAAATGCGAGCCGCCTTGGCGGCGAGTAATTTGTTTTAAGTTTCCTTACTACTTTAAAGGCGAGTCGCCTTGGCGGCGAGTAGTTTGCTGAAACTTTCCTCGCTACTTTAAAGGCGAGCTGCCTTGGCGGTTATATATCATTACTGAAACTTTCTTCGCTACTTTAAAGGCGAGCTGCCTTGGCGGTTATATATCATTATATACCGCCTTGACGGCAAGTAGTTTATTTAAATTTTCATCACTACTTTAAAGCCCGTGCAACGCCGGGCCCCACAGCTAGTATATATATATATGGTAGTGTTTGTGCGTTTTTGTATAGATTTTTGTATGTAAATCTTTAAATGCTTTAAATAACATAAAACAGTTTTTAATAAGTGTAACATTGAGAGTAGAGTCACGTATTTCTTAAACGATCCGCATTATGATGGATCAAAAATCCAATTAACTTTATCACACCTCGTACTCTTAAAACGCCTCGAGACATTTCAGAAAAGACCTTGCTCTTAGGATATCAAAACTTACAGCACGTTTCAGAGTAATTCAAACGCTTTACGTGAAGAGGAGTACAGATATTCTGTTGATTTTGGCAAGAAATAAATTGAAAAAAACACATGTATTAATAAATAAAACAGAACCGTTCCTTCAAACTGTTCAGAAGATATGTTTTTACACAAGTGTCTCTTTTGTCGTAAATAGGTTTATCACAACTGATATCTGTATTAGAGCTGAAGTAAAGGTACTTCGACTAGTAGTCAATAAATTCGTGGGTGTTTTTTGGAGTTCGATACAAATTTAATATTACGTAGTAAACTTCAGTTTTAGTGAAAACTAGCAGAACCCGGCAGACGTTGTTCTGCCTAGATATATATTTCGTCTCCACATGGTGTTTTTGATGTAAAAATCTATAAAGCGTTGTTGAAAATAGGCATGAAATATTTTAAAAATTTTAAATCAAGCAAAGTTATCTTCTGATAAAGTTATTCAATTTTCAGAAAGTCTATTCAATAAAAAAGTTCATTTTCCTTTAAAACTATAAAACTATGTTCTATAGAGTTGGAAAACACAGATGTCCACTTCTTAAAAAGTTAATAAAGTCACTTATTAGAAGGCTAAACTCAGCTTAACAACAATGGCGGACTTGTTGAAATTTTGCAATGTAAAGATGCAAATGATACTTAAACTTGACAGTACTTGAAGAAACTTCTAAAACAGAAAAGTAACACATCCTTTTGAATAAGAAAAAAAGCATGGAGGAATGGTTGTACTTTAGTAATTTGATGGCATAAGCTATCGGGAAATACTCGTCCATACGCACAACCGTTTGAAAATTAAGTAACAACATATCTAATGCGAAGAAATGAGTTCCATAAATTTTGCACGTGTGGCACAATTTGAGCAAGCATGAATATATTATTCGCAAGGCTAAAAACAATTTTAATGACCTATTTGGTGCTCAATACCCACCATTATGTACGTCGTTAATAATTTTTAACATTGCGGTTAATGACAAATATTACGGACATGAAAAAGCAAACACCTTAAAAAATATGGTAGCATTTGAGTACTGTCATGCAATAATATGTTTGTCTGAGAAGGAAACATATTTAATCAGGTATTTATCATACACAAATAATTTTTTCTACTCTCGAAAACAAAAATAGTTGCGTAGCAACGCGCCTTGGAAAATTTCAATTATTGAAGGTTCTTGGCGCTATTTAAAAAGTCGCCAATTTGGTAGCTAATTTGGGATACCTTGGATAATTCTGAACCCCTATCCCTTCCATAAATAAAGAAACTTACGTATTATCACTTTTGTGAAAGAGAAATTGTCGCCAAATGTTGAGGTATTCTCTATGAAGCTGATTACTTTTTGGCAATCTGAAATCAATTTGAATATTATATTTGGCGCTAAATGTACACCATTCCGTAAGGCGTTAAAATAATTTCCAACCTTGCGGTATATCATAGCAAATAGTATGGACATGAAAACGAACTATTGATTGGATGTTTGGCGAGAAAATATAGCAACATACTTTGATTGAAAACAGCAATAGATATAAAGGACAAAATAGTGTTCGTTTGGAAAATAATGCATGACATCTAAGCCTCTACAAATCTAAAGGAGTTCCGAAATATGAAACTGAATCTCATTTGCTTTAA
This sequence comes from Uloborus plumipes, assembly GCA_038373865.1. NCBI lineage: Eukaryota > Metazoa > Arthropoda > Arachnida > Araneae > Uloboridae > Uloborus > Uloborus plumipes. The sequence goes on along the minus strand of JAXGGA010002019.1, from coordinate 13,984 downwards.
AAAAAAGATTAATCTGTTAATCAAATACCTTTTTTATCCTTTATACTTGAGATAGTTATTGGGAAAACTTCCATTATTGAGGGCTCTTGGCGCGATTTAAAAGATCGCCAAATTTACGGTAGCAAGCAATTCCAACTATCTGCCAGAGAGTTGAGTTGATACACTAAATACTCGATTGGATTGATGAAAGCCTTCGAAAATGGAGTTTTAAATTGAAATTACAAAGACAGAATCAGGTCTAAAATTGAAATAAAAAAATAACTACCCATCGGATTTTGTTGAAACTGGTCTCTAAACCTTCCCAGTACCAAAAGGAACAAACGGTGAAACTTTCAGCCAAATCTCCCGGGTAGTTTCTGAGATCTTAGGGAACACACACACATATATACACATTTACCAACATTCATTTTTATATATATAGATAACAGTACTTTGCTGTATTTATCAGTTCTTAAATATAAGCATTGGGTATTTAAGTGTACTTGACAATGCTATAAGACCACTTTACTATTGTTCCTTTTTTGAAGGGGGGGGGGAGTTGTAATATAAACTTGCATAAACTCTATTATTAAAGCAGCCTTTTATGAAAATAGGTTTCTCTCCAAATTTTGAGCTTTTGGAAGACCATTTAATCACAACGAATCTAAATTAAATAAAATCAATAAATAAATGAATGACTAACGGCCGTATTCTCAATGCCATCTCACCGCGGAGATAACACTCGGACTATCCAAATCGAGTTTTAAGCTAAAACTCGTATTAAACGTTTTGCGTATTCTCCAAGTCGTTTTAAGAGTCGCTTAAGAGAGCGGAGTGTTAGTTGAAGTCGAAATGAAACGGCAATCGCCATTGGCTATAATGACTCACGTGACATTTTCTACTTGTTAACTGCATCCTTAACCGCTAGATTTTGTTTGTTTATCTCATTTTATGCGAAGCGTGCTTCTATATCTTTCCTCTTCTACACTGCGATTCAAAAGTTTGGACAAAATGCGAATATGTGAATAAAAAGAAAACTATTCAACGAAATGCTTTCAAATTTTTACTGCAGATACCCAATATGGTCCCAAATACGTGTCTGGAGTTCTTATAACTATAACTGAATTCAAATTTTGGATATTACAGAAGATAGTTTTTTACATTGTTGCAAAAGTTTATACAATAGTCAGATTTTATGCAAATATCCCTCGAAATGTGATTGGTGGAGGAAATGCGAGACTATTATTCATTTATAAAGTGCAGAGATTGCTGAACAAATAATCAAAATCTCAAAAGCTTTTTATTTCTCGTGTAAAGAAGATGAGAAAGTTTTGAAGCCGAAATTTGAAAATGAACCTACTTTATTAATTTTTTGTCTTTTAAATCGGCTCTAGTATGGTAGTACATTGTTTTTTACTTTGTGGAGAGCAAATTCAGACATGCGTATCGATCAAAAAGTCCAAGAAAAATGATATTTCTTAAGGATGAAGGAATTGAAAAAAAACGGCTCAGACTGACGATTCGCCCATTAATCCTACAAAACTTCAACTTGGGTCAAAAACAGCACGTGACAGCATAAGTAGATGAACATCTGAATCGAAATGCATAAAAAAAACAAAGAATTGTGCCTGAGCCTTTTAGGACAGAGTGTCCCAAATAAGCCAGATTTTAATGTGAAAAGCAGCATATGTATCATCGTGACTAAAAATGAATGGTACTTTCTTTGATAAAAATTATTAAAATTGGGATGGCCTAGATGGATTATAATTCTTTTCGCGGGACTTGAGAAATATCCAATGATCATATGCTGTGCTGCTTTTACCAATAAAATCTGGCTTATTTGGGACACTCTGTCCTAAAAGGCTCAGGCACAATTCTTTGTTTTTTTTATGCATTCCGATTCAGATGTTCATCTACTTATGCTGTCACGTGCTGTTTTTGACCCAAGTTGAAGTTTTGTAGGATTAAGGGGCGAATCGTCAGTCTGAGCCGTTTTTTCAATTCCTTCATCCTTAAGAAATATCATTTTTCTTGGACTTTTTGATCGATACGCATGTCTGAATTTGCTCTCCACAAAGTAAAAAACAATGTACTACCATACTAGAGCCGATTTAAAAGACAAAAAATTAATAAAGTAGGTTCATTTTCAAATTTCGGCTTCCAAACTTTCTCATCTTCTTTACACGAGAACTAAAGAGCTTTTGAGATTTTGATTATTTGTTCAGCAATCTCTGCACTTTATAAATGAATAATACAGTCCCGCATTTCCTCCACCAATCACATTTCAAGGGATATTTGCATAAAATCTGACTATTGTCTAAACTTTTGCAACAATGTAAAAAACTATCTTCTGTAATATCCAAAATTTGATTCCAGTTATAGTTATAAGAACTCCAGACAAGTATTTGGGACCATATTGTGTACTTGCAGTAGAAATTTGAAAGCATTTCGTTGAATAGTTTTCTTTTTATTCACATATTTGCATTTTGTCTAAACTTTTGAATCGCAGTGTATTTGAATCTTGCGTAAAATAAATAATACGATGACTCAAAAGAGCAACTTTACAGTCCAACTCAAAATGTTCTACACGATCCAAACGACTGGCGTCTATGTTTGTTTGCGAGAAAAGGATGATGGGAAGGAAATCTACGCTTGACCCACGCTTAAACCGCCGAAGTCGGGGGCGCAAGCGAAGCTCAAAAAAGAGCGTGTTGTGACGCATCTTTTCGCTAAGCTGGACTGGAGAATACGCTTTTTTTTGCAGCCTCGTGTTAAACCTCGCTTAAAACTTAAGCGTCGGTTAAAACGGCGTGGAGAATACCGGTGTAAGAAATACAAACTTGATGCATTGAGCGAGATTTACGTACTAGAAAATTTAGGTAAAATCAACGGTATTCATTCGATACTTTCAGTAATAATCAGCAATTATAACCGCAAGAGCCTTTTATTTTTGTTAGCCTTACTTTGTTTTTTTTTTCTTTTCTTTTCTTTCTTTTCTTTTTTTTGCAGGCACAGAATAAACCTCAGAAAATGTTCTCAATCTTATTTATTCTCTAACCTCCATTTCATCCAAATAAAACATTTATTAATAAGCAATTTTATGTTTTTTGTTTCACAATTTAATAGTTTTAATTCTAATGTATGCTGCTTTTCAATGAAATTTTAAACAAGCTCTATAATGAATTACGTCTTATACCTTCCCTTGTGTAAAAAAACACTCTTTTTTTATTTTTCACACTTCCGTTCGAAAACGCAAGCCTTTTCTCTTTTTTTTCTGTGCAGTGTGACTAAGAACAAATAGAAAACTTTAGAAACTACCTTGACAATTACTCCTTACGGAATAACAGCATTCATTTCTATTCCATTCCTTTACGGATGTTCTCAGAAGAATCTCAGCAATCGACATTTGGAACTTGCCCAAGAGATTTGAGTAAACACTCCATCTCAAAATTCTGGAAATAATGAACTTTTAGAACTTCGCATAAGTCTTCTGAAAGTGCTACTGTTTTCTTATGAAAAATGCACTTTGCGTTGAAGTTTGAAAGCTCTCTGTTGTCACCTTCATATGATAGCATGAATGAAGTTTCTGCATAATATTTACTCGAGACAAATTTGAGCTTCTGTAGTGAAGAGGAGGAAGGTAGTTTTCAAGCTATGGTCAGTTCCCTGAAGAGCGCAAAGTTTTACTTGTCTTTCTGTTTCATATCGAATGCTTGTTTGATTGAAAATTTTGAGTAGGAAAGCAATTTTAAGCTTAAAAAATAGTAATTATTTCTGAAAAAAACAAGTGTCTAATTTTTTAAAATAGAAGACGAACCTGATAAATTTAGTTATTTGGGGAAAAAACACCGCTCATCATGTTTCTAACTTTTAATATAACAATGCGAAGCCCAGTAGTTCAGTAGTAGCATTTTGCTCTTCCACGCCGCAAGTAAGCGCTAGAGCTCAGGGTTGAGCTATCGGTACAATCGAAAGGCACGGTCGACTCAACTTTTCATCCCTTCACTGGGTCGATAAAATGAGTATCAATTGTGCGTGGGAACTAAATGCTAGGTGTTCCATGTTTGGCTGACCACCTAATCGGAATGCATCCTTGAGCCATCGGCTAAGAAAACTGCAATGTGAATACCTCTGTGGATTGTTGCACCACAGTGCTTTAGTTTTATATGACTATGCACAAGGTTATTTTCGTTTAGGTCAATGAAGGGATGAAAATAGACTTTAAAGTTTTGAGTAAAACGTGTTTGAAGTTCATATCCTAGCTAAGTTTTCTTTGAAAAAAGAAATCTAAATCAGACAATGTAATAAGGTGGGTCGATTTTAACTTTTTAAAAATTTAATTAGCTTATTAAATTGAATTATTACATTGTTTTCGTAAACTATTGCATTATTTTAGCCCTCATTTAGTGAATAATCACGCTGGATATAGGTTTTAAATATGTATAATAGATAAGAAGGAGTTCGCTGATTCAAAACATTTTTACTGCTGAAAGAAAATTGTTCTAGAAATACTGGTGGAAAAAAGAGGAAGAATCTCAACTGAGGCGAAAATAAAAGGATGGATGTTAGTACTGTATTATTGATAAATATAGGAAGAAAATTCTGTTTAACGTATTTTATTTGAAGTTAATATTAAACTAGTTATATTAAGCACTTTTTTGAAAGAATATGTATAAATATATTAGATTTATTAGTTACAGGGAATTTGAGCTGTGTGGTTATGAAATAAGCTCTGACATATATAGGGCTCTTAATTTTTTTTACCAAGCTCTGAATAGGGGCGTAGCTGTGGAAAAACTTCGGAGGGGGGGATATGTTTAATTTTGCTCGGGGAAATACTTAGTTTTAATCCTTTTTTATAGTTAAAAAAAGAAAAATTTCTACATATTATTGGGAGGAGGAGCATTATCCCCAAATCAATACCCCTGCATTTGCCCCTGGCTTTGATTATAGCTAATACTGAAAATATCATAGCTTGTCAAAACCGTTTTCATGAAATTGGAAAAATGACAAATTACAGCGATTCGGTAAACCGATGTACCGATATTCTTTTCAATAATTGGAAAAGTATTGGCGTAAATCATGGTTTCTCGAGGTGAATTGTTAAAGAAGTAAAGGAGAATTTTTAATTTTCCTCGAAACTTAGTAATTGTACGCTATAACTTGATTCCGAAATTTTATCCCCTATGTATCTCGAAAAAAAAAAAAAAAAAAAACAAAAAACAAAAAAAAACTGGAAAATATTTATTCATTTTTTCAACGAAGCACAACTCTTTGAACTAAATATATCCGGAAATTAAAAAAATATATCTGAACGAAAAAATATTTATATTCTACAATTATAACTACTAAAATATATAAAGAAAAATTAATGCGAAAAAGTTAGTTAAAGTTTAAAAATCAATGCGAAATGCTAAAAGAAAAATAGAAAATAGTAAAAAAAACTAGTAATTTTTTTAATGATATTAACAATAAACAAGAAACTAGAAAAGAAAGGCAAAATATATGAGTACCTCAACACTTTAAGATTTTCATTATAAGCAATTTGAAATTCTTCTTTAATTTCAAAAAAAAATCTTCGGACGTTAGTATGCAAAAATCTAAAATGTCAAAGCACTTTCTGGTATATATTATGTGTTATGTGTTAAATCTATGAATTCCGTTTTCTGTTTTTAATTTCATCAATAAGGTTTTTTTTCCCTTCCTTTTTTTAAATGTTTGTATTAAAGAAAGAAGTGTAAAATAAAGGGGATTAAAAAAAAAAAAAACCTTGTGAGCTAGAATGTCGTTGAAGACGATTTGTAATTAATAGATTTAATTGAAATCTAGCAAATTTGTGATAAATGCATCGACTGGGCAAAAAGATAATATATTTAATGATATTATTAGTGGCATTATATTTTTTTTGAGGGGAGAAACCATTTAAAATGTTTAATAGATAAGGCTTCAGGCAAAGCTCAAATCCATTTCTTTATATTTTGATCATTTGCATATATTTGGACGTGACACTTTTTATCTCATCTAATGCTTCCTGCATCGAAAAATCCATTTCTGGGTAGGAAAAGAAAAGCACATTTTTACGGTTAGTTTGGCGTCTGACAGCCCGTTACTAATTTGAAATTGGTGACATTAAAGTTTTCCATTTGAGAGAAATATGGGTTTTTTTCAGGAAAAGAACATTACACGCATATTGCACTTAGTTTTTGTAGTCGTTTGCTTTTATTCATGATGTTCTTAAGCTTATCGAAAGTGACAAATATTTGTAAAAAATAAGTTGAAAAAAAATTTTTTTTTTGAAAAATTATTTTTTTGTTAAAATGAAACATAGCAGAATATAGCGAACTAGATCGAAAAAATAAATGGTTAGGAATATAAGTTTGAAAAAAAAAAGTGAATATTGAAGCAGTGGGAAAAAACGCTGCTGGGCTGCAAGCTAATACAATGGTCGATCTTTGTGACGCTTAATGTTTTTTCAATACGGTTGTTCTTTTTTAAAAACTGGAATTGTTCTAAAAAGAACCATGTGAGGAGTTCTGACATTTACTAATGCTTAGCAAAACAACGTCAGTGCCAAAACTTTTCGGGCACTGGCGTTTGTTTCAAATGTATTAATTCCAATGCGTATTAGATTTTCAATGCATCAATTTTAACGCTGCATAAAAAACAGGGACTTTATAGTTGCAAGTCTTGCGGCTGGTTCACCTATTGGTGCAACATTTTAGTAAATCAAAAATCAGTCCGCAAAAAGTGCCAATAAATAAACAAATAAATAACCTCCTAATCACAGTCCATCATGTTCTACTGCCATCTTTTAGACAGTTTGTAGCTAAAAATGCGATAATATTTTATTATTATTATTATTACAATGGGTATTATAACCACCATGATAATTATTATTAGTGTTATAATAATCATCTTCTTACAGTAATGCATTAACGTGGTTTTTTAATAAAGAGGAAAACTTTTGAATAAGTTATTTGCATAATTTGTAGTTTCTTAGTATTAAAATATTATGGGGAAATATTACATTGGCAAAAGTGTTCTTTCATAAAGAAAATATAGTGAAATTAAATAAGTTGAACTAGATGACCTATTTTACAAACACATAATTTACTTTTTTATGACTATGTAAATATACAAGTTATATTATAAAAAAAATATATGGATGCATAAATAATAAATAAATAAGTAATGGTACGCAATAACACAGCCCAAAAGAAATGTCTATATTTTAACTTAAAGTGCGAAACAATCATATAAAAATAATAATTTTAAAAGCTCTTAAAGGAACGTCTAGTTTCAGTTTATAAATGAATGTGACGTGTTATAAATAACACCATAATAAAACTCTATTTTCCATCCATTAATTGGATTAAATTCCTCAACTTGAGCTAAACTTTCCCATCCATTTTATTATTTAATGGTTTTTTAATCACTAATATTTAATGTTTTCTTATTTTAAAACATGAAACCAGAAAATACGATGCGATTTGCTTTATTTTGCAAAACTACATAAAAAAAAAAAAAAAAAAAAAAAAAAAAAAAAAAAAAAACAACACCCGAAATTTGTTCATCTCAGCTGTGAATTCGAATGTCAAGCTCCCTAACCGTCCGAGAGATCCCGAGGGCTTTCCAGCATAAGTGGAAAAAAAGTGAACAATAAAAAAGCAAGAAGCACCGGGTCAACACTCACTACTGTTTGCTTTTAACAACCAACACAATAGTCACATGGGAATTCACCACGCGGCACTCCTCCTCCTTTCAATAGCCCTTGAAAGAGAACGAGTGATATCAATAGGGGAATAAGCATTCAATTCAGGGGAAGAGGACTTTAAAAAAAGCACATAAGTCAACAATGTGACTTAAAATTTATGCAAGTAGCTAGATTTCTCATGTAACAATGATGACATTTATCTGAAGGCAAGTAAATTATCTACATTTACTATCACCATCTTCTTGATGTCCTTTGGAAAATACGAATAGTTGACATATCGTAAGGAAAACATCCCTAGAAAAATAAAGTGATTCATTCATACTTTTAAAAATCAGAAACAGATTGATGGGTGTCAACGATCAAATTCAAAGTCATAAGAAACCCGTGACGTTGAGGAGTTGCTACAATACACAAATTTTTGCCATTCATCCTTCATAATTTATTGTTCTTCAGATTTATTTTATATTTTTAAATATATTTCCTCTTTGCGTCTCCGATGCAAGATTTTCACTTTGACTCATATAAGTTTATTTTGATCCTGTCTATATTTAAGAGGAAAACATTGCGTTTTGCTTTGATTTATTAAATTAGTTTAATCTTCCAAGCTTTTTTTGTGAATACTTCAGATACTTCAAATGTATAATTTCAACTCTGATAAATTTAAATGAAAAATGATCAAATAAGCATTATGCTAAAATATAATTGAAGTTAAAAACTTACGTAAATAAAGCACAGACTAGGTAGAAAATACAGCAAATAGCTACTTGAAATCTTGAAATTGGCCATTTTCAAATATTTGAAATAGCTATTTGCTGTACTTTATAACTAATTTGTTCTTTTTTTACGTTGCCTTTTATTTCAATTTTAAACTGATAACTTTCGTGTAAGCTTATTAAAATTGGTGACAGTATTAAAATTCCGGCCTAATTTAAGTGATAAAACTGGTGTAAACGTCTCACGTATTTATGAGTAAGGTTACACCGGAATTCTTACAGAAAAAGTGTTTGAAAGGTTTCATGCTAGAAAAGTAAGCTTTTATCAAAGTTTTGGAAGGTTTGAAATGCAACTTTTAAAGTAACTTATACTTCAAGTTAACTATTCGATGATTTAAGTACTGTCGGCCTCGTTTAAACGAATACAGTCGGTTCCAAGAAATAGTATTCGATTAATCGGGGTATTTGTTTAAGCGGGGATCTTTAACATTGCGTCAATGGCTTTGGGCCCGGGAAGATTTATTCGCATAAGCGGAGTATTCGTTTATCCGTTACCTGATTAATCGGGGATGACAGTATTCCAAACATCTTAGATCATCAGGTAATAATGTATTTTAAAAACATAAAATTAATCCGTTTACAATACTTTAAACTGCCAACCATATGTCCAGGATTTCTTATGATTCATTTAAGCTAACAAGAACAAGTTTTATCATAAACATTTATATTTTGCAATAACAATAAAATAAAAAATCGAAGCTTTATTTTTTTAAAAGTTCTTTTGAGTACCGTCTTTGTTTCAGCCTTTTTCTTCCACGTTATATTCAATCATTTTTATATTAAATGTTTTTCAGGTTCGTACTATCCAACGAGCAATCAACTTTACAACCATTTGACATTTATTTCAATTCCAGACAAAACGTTTTATAACGCGAAGATAGGGAGGAAAATAGCATGCTGTGCATCTGGGTGGAATCGAATCCTCAACCTCGGCCTTATTGCTTACTGACAGCTCTAGTAAAGCACGCACTGGCTGGGCAGCGTAGTCCCGCATCGGTTTTGTTTATAAAAGTTTACGAGATCTGCCTTGATGCAGATCTTGACACGTGAGGTTTGAATTCTGAAGCAGTTTTTTTTTTTGAAAAGTTTTCATTCTTGGTGGAACTTTACATGATCCATCGTGAAAAGTTCTTAAAACAATTAGAATTTTGTTAAAAATAGCAAGACTTTTTCCAGTAAATCTTTGAAGTTATACTCAACAACGCAATTATTATAAGGTGATAATTGTGTTAAGTTGTTATTGTTGCTAATTAAAGGAAAACTTTTGAAAATTTTAACATATCAGCAAGTCTATATCAATGCTAAATAAATTAACTACTAGAATACATTTCCATTCCTTAATTTACTTTCCCCTCAGCTGCGAATGCTTTGTTGGTGTGGAGTGAGCAACAGTTATGCGAGCTTAACCAATCTTCCTTTCAACAAGTAGAATCCAAAGAATTCGCGTTTTCTCTCATTCTTTTGTACGTTTCGTGCAGCACGGGGAGAAACGAAGAGCCTCAACCAACTGTCCATTGTGTAACAAAACCATTAAGTAAGCCCCTTCCAATAATCTATCAGAAAATTTCCAATTTGGGAGGATTTAAGGGGATTCTGAGCATACATGATTCAGGGGTTTGTGTTCAGGATTACCTAACCCAAACTATGAGTCATACGTCGAGAGGGTTGACTTTTGTTGCCAGAGGGGTGAACATAATGAAAGCTGATTGACATTATTTTCATTCAATTTTCCCTTCAATTGCCTGAAGCGAGATTCCTGGATATTAATCCGGCTGTGTTATTTATTCCTGAATCAATTCATTGTCGGGAGGGCTTGTATTAATTATTTCAAGTTTTTATCATTTTATGCTGCGCGAAAATTACCTACAGTATGATTGATGATTTCCGTTTGACGTTGATATTACACAGTTAAACGTGCTTTTATAAGACCAAGTTTATTCACGAATTCATTAGCTGCCAGTCGTAATAATAACAAAAAAAAAAAATATGTTGCTCCAAAACTCTACCGAAGATGAAGAAAAATATTAAATGTTTTCCACAAAACCAAGTCAATTTCAGTCAGAATTTCAGAGCGCGGCAAAAAAAAAAAAAAAAAACATTTAAATTTTCTTACACTGTTTTTGGTTATTATCGTGCAAAATGATCTCCTGAAACTAAACGTTACCACCGTTTTCCTTCACCGCCGACCACTGTTTAGAGACAAGCTCTTTTTCCATCAATTTTCCACATTATTTTTGATTTCCCGGGGAAGGCGACATTATACTACTCGTTAAGCTAGAAATGGCAGGTACGGAGGGTATCACTGGTTAAATAAAAAATAAAAAAATAACATTTTCTAAAGGGATGGAAAGGAGAAAAAATGTAAATCAAGGATTTTTGTAGCAAAGAAGGAAATACTTTTTGAATAATCATAAAAAATCTTTTCGATGCAAAACCAGAGTATCTGTCTCACTCGTATAAGCCTTATACCAAAAGTATATTTGAGCCAATATTTAGAAAAGTGCCAATTTGAAGTTGGAGTTTTCTGAAAAAAAAATTTTTTTGCAGAAAAAAACTAATATTAGATTTTAAGTCTAAATTGGGTCTAAATGCAAGAAAATAAAAGGGGGGAGGTCAAGGAAGTTATTTACCCCCTCCTTAGATTACTCACTTTTAAGCCGTTACAGATCTGATGTTAATATGAGCTACATATTTGAGTTAATGCTTTCAGTCTTCGTGAACATCTCTAAATATGATATTATTTCCTTGCATTTTTAGCATAGAATTAAGATAATTATATTAAAATATATATATTAGGCTAAAAAATCAAATTTGATTATAAAAAAGCATTTTTTTGGAAATAAAAATGAGCAATAAGGTTTTTAGATAAAATAAATTATGAGATTACCAAATCCAAGCTAATAAAACATTTGTTTCGTTTGGAAACAACACACAACTTCAATTTTTTCAACACACAACTCTGCTGCTTGCTTTTCTTTAATTAGTTGCAGGAAATTTAATTTCTTGATCAGAAATTCAAATTGAGCATGCTAGTTATTATCTAGTTATTTAGCGAAGTTATGAAAAATTGAAGCACCAAATAATAATAATAATAATAATAATAATAAATAAATAAATAAAATAATAATAATTAATTAACTTAATTTCTGCAGTGTCAATTTTTCTTATTTTACTAACTTCTATTGTTAGGTCATACAAACCACAAATGAAGCAATTGTACTAAAACTCATTGCTTTTCATTTTTTAAGAACAAAAATATTCAATATATATGGCTAAAACCTATGATCTTTGCTTTTTATAATTCTGAAACGTGTGAGTAAGTTCTGTAACATATTCGCTGTTTTTCAATGTTACCGCTCTGACTGTTACCGATCTGACAAACTGACAAAGTTTTTTTTTTAAATTTCCGAGTCGATCGCACTAAACCAAAATCAAACACGTGGCTTTTTTACTTGTAATAAAGGACTATACTTATACATAAAATAATTTTTTAAATAATAAAAACTGCGCATTTTAGAGCGTGTTACCGATCTGATGACTCAAATGACACACATTTTATAAAATCACTTTAAAAAATCTTACCTACAATTTTAGATGCAGAAATGCAAATTTTTAATTACGATTCGATAAAACATCCCACCAGGTACTCATTATCACGTGGTATAGGTGCAGGAAAGGATTTTGGGAGCCTCAACATAGATCGGAATTTATTGTTACCACTCTGACGGTGGAACTTAGGACACGCTTATTTCGCATCGGCTAGAAAATCAGAAACCGATTTAAACAAAAATGAAGTAAAATATTAACAAAGGGGTAAAAATAGAATCGTTTTTTGTGCAAGTGCGTTTTTTTGGGAAGTTAGAAAGTGCGCATGACCTGTTTGCATGATAAGCTTTGATACTGGGGATACGTTACCGATCTGATTTTGATGTATAAAAACTATATTTTCTGAAGAAAAAACATTTTTTTTCTGATGTTATTAGATAAAATGAAGGCAGAACCTTATCTTCTTTCTGGGGAACATTATTTTTTTAACTAGTTATTGAAATACTAGTGAAAATTCACTTGGGACTCAAATTGGCACTTTTCTAAATATTAGCTCATTTACATTGCAAAAATCATTAAAAAATTAATTAAAAAAATCTTAGAAGCCTAAAAAGTCACATTGTAAATCTTCATTAAAGAAAGTTGAATTGTTCACATCATACTAAAATTACATTCAGTACTACAAGTAATTATTATTTAAAATAAATTCAGATAAAAAGTAAATCTAAGTACAATTATAATATAGCATTAAAATACACTTATATTGCTGTAGATGCACCTTCCTCAGTATTTGCAGAGGCGGAATTACAGTTTGGAAGTTTCGTCGTAATGTATTTTTAAAAGGCCATAAGCGATGAACAGAATAATGAAACATAATTTTCGGGCATGGTAAATCCGCCATTGATTGCTTGTCGGTTTTTGACACTCATCAAAAAAGGGTAAATAATGGGCTTGATAAATCCCCAGAAATATAAATATATGCAATATGTTGCCACCCATAAGCCAGGGCTAAGGCAGAACTGAAGCAATATAAATATATGAATACTCGTATATGTTTATGATACAGTGGCGGCTCGTGCCTTAACTTAGTGGGTGGGCCCGCAATTATATCTTTCCCCACTAATGCTTACACAGATAAAATGAAGGAAACAACAGTTAGTAAACTAATGCTGAGCGACTTAAAATAATATTTGATTTTATTAATTCAAATTTGCATTGCAAAATTATATACAAATACAAATACAAATACAAATGTGGCGACCAGCAGCAGGCTCAGGGCCCAACTTGGCTGGTCCTAGTCAAATTAAAGACCCCAATGAAGATCAATGGCCCTCTTAAAGCCATCTACTCCATTGCTCTTTACCGCCTCTTCCGGTAAGCTGTTCCAAGTTCCCACTACCCTGCTAAAATAGTAATTTTTTCGAATTTCCAGGTTCGCCTGAGGTTTAAACAGCTTAAAACAATGACCCCTTGTCCTGCTTTCCTTGCAAAAATCCAACCCTGCAACATCATTCATTTTAATAAATTTAAATAACTGAATCATGTCCCCTCTGGTTCTCCGTTGCTCAAGACTATACATATTAAGCATTCTAAGTCTGGAATCATAGTCTAAATTAGAAAATCCATTTACTAACCTTGTAGCCCTTCTTTGTACCCTTTCCAATAAATTAATGTCTTTCTTCAGATAAGGAGACCAAAACTGAACAGCATACTCCAAATGAGGTCTTACCAAACTTCTATATAGAGGCAGAAGAACCTTCTTAGATTTGTTTGAAATAGATCTATTAATAAACCCAAGCATCCTATTGGCTTTGTTACTAGCTATGCTGCACTGTTGACTGGACTTGAAATCCTGATTTATTAAGACACCTAGATCCATAACATTATCTGCCCTACTAATGACTGAACCCTGTAAATAATAGCTTGTATGCTTATTTCCATGACCGAAATGCAGCGAGCTTGACATTTCCCC